>SJXQ01009755.1:169896-272511 GCA_006408695.1 Aepyceros melampus
CTTCCTCGGCGTCCTCCAACTCCACCTCCCCCTACAGCTGCACTTTATCTCCCGCCAGCCCGGAGGGTTCAGACATGGACTATTGGCAGCCCCCACCTCCAGACAAGCACCGCTACGCACCTCACCTTCCCATAGTCAGGGACTGTATCTAGAACTGCCATCTCTGCTGCCCACGCCAGGCCTTAGTGGGTACCCTTTCCTGCCCCCGATCAAGCCCTCTTCCCAACCCCCTCCTGCCCCCCGCTTTCCATGCCCGGGAAACCGTCTCACTACTCAGAGCATGTGTAGCCGTTCTGATTACGCGGTTATTTGTTGCATTCCTTGGCTAAGGGCTTCCTTAGTCCAGCCGGGCTCTCTAATTTATTGGTGTGATGGAGCTTAATTGTCAAAGAGGATTGTAGAGTTTGGGGCGGGGAGCGGGGAGGCACTTAAGGCAAAAGGATGCTGGGAAGAGGTAAAGGTGACACGTCTGAAGAGTTTGCAGAGCGGACTGACGCTCCTGCTCTCTCAGTGCGATTCCTGTGAATCTCCCGGGGGGAACGCAACCTGTTCCTGTGATCTCTTCCTTTGCTTCTACATAGAGATGTTAATGTCGAGTAGAAAGAAATGTATCTTAGCATCTGAATGATTTCACGGTAATAATATTATCCACAGATTTGCAATGGCTGGCATCTGCTTTATTCCCAGTGCTGCCTGCGGGCTGTGGGAATTTCACCTGTCAAACCAAACTTTCCCTCTCTGATGTGCACTTTGTTCTGTTTCCCAGATTCGTCACAATGCCTATTGTCCCGCTCTTCTCTTTCCTTTTTCTTCTCCATTTTGCCATCTGTCTCTTATGATTTATAAGGGGGAAAAAGTTGTTTTGTTAGAGGGCCAGGTTAGAAGTCATTGTATAATTTGTAGGCTTTGTAATGATTGAATGCAAGCGTGGAAATTTAGGCTGAACTCTCTATCAAAAGGAAAAATGTGGAGGAAAACGGAAAAATCAGGAGGGAGGATTGCTTCATGAATTATTTATCTCGACCTTTTAGGGGAGAAGAAACTCCCCCATTCTTTCAAGAGATTAAAAATAAATCAACAGACTGAAAACCTAAGCAGACACGGAGCATTATCAGGATCAGCCACACACGTGTTTCCTTCTATTTATTATAAAGAAAAATTTCATGGGAAAAGTATGTATTTTTTTGTATATTCTACAGAGTTTATTCTAGTATGTATTTACGTCTTGAAAGAACAAGAAAATTGTTCTTGTGATTAAACTATAAATAAAGTATCTAATTTTCATAATTTTTGTGTGTTTCATTATTACTTTCCTGTTTAGGTGGCTTTTAGAAGAATAAGTTGCATTTTTTTCTTAACTCCCTTTATCAAATTGAGTAGAGTACTTGTTTGTTTTTGTTTTGTCAATGTTTGTGTGTAGATTTCATTGACACATAAGGTCTAAGCAATCACAGAAAACTGAATTATATTCAAGACACTAACATTGACATAAAAGTTAACTCTCCATACAAATAAAAGCTTGGTTTTTAAGAAATCAATTTCTGAGAAACATGATTAGTTAAAAAAAAGTTTTGAGAATTTAAATTATAATTAAGTAATGATGAGCACCAAAGTTCAGAAACTTTTCTTTTAAAAAATAGTGGAGTTGAACTATCTGACGGAGTGTGTAGAAATTTGGTTCTTACACTTCACTTCTTTGAGCTTTAGCTATCATCTGTAAACAAAAGGGACTGGACAGTGATCTCTAACATTGTGACATAACTGAGTGTTTATAAATTCATTATTGGAAGCTGATTTCATGTTAGCCACTTCAGTCTTTGTTAAAGCAGTTTACATAGTCAAAACATCTTCAGAGAGAAAGCAAAAATGGTTTCCTAATCACCAGGATATATAACTCTGTAACTTGCAGCTCAGTCTCCAAAGCAGAAATCAATGCTCTTTGACTGGCCTTGGGTCAAAGATGATCAAGTGAAGGCTGACCACTTTAGAGGAGGGTGGCCAAGACTTCACTAACCACTCCCCCGACCCCAAAAAAATCATGCCAGCAAAGAAATGTTGGTTGTTCATAGTTCCCCCCACCCTCATGAATTTCATATCTGCTTCCGGTTTAAACAAATCCTCCACTACTCTGCATAAACCAATGATCATTCTAAAATGTCCTAACTACTTCTCCTCTCTGTCCATATAGAAATATTGTGTTTAATAACTGAATAGCTATTTTTAATAAAAGGAAGAACTAACTCAGGATTTGTTTGGTTTTCATCTCTGGATGTAAGAGAGACTTGTTGGAAAACCCCTTCTAGTTTAAAGATTTTATTATTCTTAACCACTTTTGATTATCTAATAAGGAGAAAGAGATGTTTCTCCTACACTTTTATGTTTCCAGTGTTTAAAAAGCAAGCAACTGTAGTATGAGAATTCTAAAACATCACAGTTTTAATGCCAAATCACTGTTCTTTTAGTGATGATGGTGGTTATTGTGAGATTTATTTTGGAAACTTGCCAAGAAACAGGTTCCTGACACAGATCTGGGGCGGCAACTCTTCAGGTGCAGGTACTCAAGAAAACTCAACTGGAGGGGGAAGGAGGGATGGGAATCCTATAACTAGGTGGTGACCCTAATGGCTTATTTGGAGAGGCATGGATCGAGAGAGGGTTCAATAGTCATAGTTTTGATTATGGTAATACAGCTAATGACTTAACCTGTGACCCAGTTGAATCTAGCAGTCGCCTCTGCACAGCTACTCCAGGGCCAGAGTCTCGTTCAGCCAGAGTTTGCAGGTCCTCTTACACGTGAGAAGCACCTCATATATGGTAGGAATTCTGTCTAACACCTGTGATCTACACTCAAGCTTTTCCTTCTCTATCTACAACACATCTTATTTTACACTGCTGCTGTTAGTCGCTTCAGTCATGTCTGACTATGTGCGACCCCATGGACTGTACCCCACCAGGCTCCTCCATCTATGTGATTCTCCAGGGAAGAGTGCTGGAGTGGGTTGCTGTTCCCTTCTCCAGGGGATCTTCCCAACCCAGGGATCGAACCCGGGTCTCCTGCATTGCAGGCAGATTCTTTACCACTGAGCCACCAGGGAAGCCCTATTTTACGCTAAATAGGTGCAGTTATTCTTTATGGCGTCTAATCACTTTTAGCGATTAAGAACGTTCTTTCTGCCTCACTTCGCACTAGGAGTTTTCCTTCCCAACCCACTGCAAGCTCCACAGCCTGTGGGTTGAGGCCCAGTCGTCCTTTTCCCTCCCCTTTAAGAACGCAGCTTCAGCAGGTCGCAGCTTCAGCAGAAGGGAATATAGTCGCTCCTCGATTTAATCCATTCCTTCCTCCCCCATTGTGCCTGCCCTGTGACCAGCTTGGTTTGTCTGCACCAAGTAGGTTCCTGGGCAAGCTAAGCCAAGCCATTCTATTTCTGGAGCCCTCTGCTGAGAGCCGCTTCAAGCAAGACCATGGAAATGTTCTGCTGACAGTCCCACACCGCTACAGTTGCCAGATCTTCCCAGCACGGGCGGCGCGTTTACCTAAGCGCGGAGAAGTGTGAGGGTTGGTCCTGCCCCGGGTGGATCGTCGCTTTGGCGCTGTCGGGCTTCAGGCATTGATTGTATTTACTTGTTCTGAAGTGCCCAGGACTTAAGGTTGATTTTCCTTCACCAGATTTAAAATACATTCATCTGCGGGCGAACAAGAGGAAAGAAGAAACAGAGGGCCGCCAGGCGAGGCGGGAGCCAGAGGAGTACCCGGGCGCCGCTGGGCAGGAGCCGGGCGGGCGCCGTTTCGGGAAGAGCGCCCCGAGGGCCCAGTGGAGGTGAGGGCGTCGGAAGGCCCCGGGCGGCCTTGGCCGGGAAGGAGCTAGCGTCCCGTTATCCGCAGAGGATATCTAGGCCCAAGGCCCGCTTCTGCCGCGCCCACCCTCCGGTCTGGGTCGCCTGGGCTCCCGGCTGCGGCAAGGTCGGGTCTGCTGGAGAGACTGGAAGTTGCGGCTCGCTGCCGCCCACCGCGTGCGCCCCCTGCACGCACAGCCTTGGGCCTGTTGTGACTTCTGGGCATCGACACCTGGAACCCGTTAAAAGCGCCTCCTCCTCACGCCCGGCCTCGGTCTTTCCCCACCCTCAGGCTCTCCGGGCCCAGGCGAGCTTTGAATGTATTAATTAAATAAAGCAGGCAGCCCTTGAATCGCGCCAATGCAGGGCGCTCCCGGGAGCGTGAAAGTCCTGGCCTCCGAATCCGCCAAAGAAAATGTGTGAAAAGAGAATTAGTGAAATTAGGTTAGACCAATAAAACGTGAGGGCGCCAGCATCCCCCGCTTCCCTCTCCCCCAGCCTGGGGCTAGAAGGGCTATCTAGTCTGATCTATTGTTTCCCGCCCTGGCAGGGGGTTCATTGTTTGATAAATAATTCCCCCTCCATTTTATTCTTAAAAAAAAAAAAATGGGTATTTGCATAATCACTGCTTTGATGTGGCCAGAAATCGGAGGCTTGGTCTCCCCAAGTCTGCTATTGGTAGCAAGGCAACCAAGCTCGGTCCAGACCTTTCACTTCACTGACAGTGTGTGGCGGACTCTCAGAAACGGCACTGTTCAGCTGCCGCCTCCTTTTTAAAAAGGATCCACTTTAATGATTAAACCTAAGGAATGTCCAAAAGGAGGGGGGCCAGGGGGAAGGACGAGGGTTCTCACTCCCCTCCACCTCCCTCTGTCCTTCAGGGTTCATGTTCCCAGCAGTTTCTTTTCCAAAACCTTTGGAGGGGGTGCCTCTCCCTTGGGGCTTCTCCACGTGGCTCGCCGTGGGCACCCGCAGGGGTCCACCCCGCGCCGAGGAGGGGCGAGGTTCGCTAGAGCGGTCCTCCTCGCCCCTCACCCGTTTTTCTTTTCCCAGTTTGGTTTACCCAGCACCGTCCTCCTCTCGCTCCCGCTTCGCCTGGCGGCCCACCTCTGTTGCTTCTTTTCCTTCTTGTTCACCCACAGATGAATGAATGGATGGGTTTGTCTTCTGGAGGATGCCAAAGTGAGCTGCTCTTTGGTTCTCGAGTGGAAACGGAGTGGGGAGGGTCCCTGGGAACGCAACTTGGGGGCAGTTTCAGATGGTCCCCGACAGGCGAGAGGAGCAAAGAAACTCACTCATCCGGAAAGCAGATCGAGAAAGCCAGTGTGGCCGGAGCTGCGATTTCCGTGCAAGGTGGCGGGAGTCGGAAGATGGAGTGGGAAAGAGTCCTGATGGTGTGTGTGCGCTACAATAAATGACTTCTCCGTCTCTCTCTCTCTGCCAGGGTCGCGGGAGGGGGGGAGGCGATGCGAGTGTTCCTGTTTGCTTTCGCTTGCGCCAGCTTCTCCAGCCCCTCAAGCGCAAACGGGGAAAAGTCAGCTTGGATTATTGACTAGAAACACTACGTTAAAAGCCGGGGCTGCCCCAGCAACTGGACAGGTGCCAGCTCTGATCTCCAGGCTGGGTAGGTCTCACCTGTGGCAGAAACGCACAGCCTCCCCCGCCCTGAGTCCAGGATTTCGGGGTGGGGGGCGGGAGTGGGGAGACTCCTGAGGGGAAGAAGGATCCCCGAAGCACCTGTGCCCCAGGGTCCCACTACCTCTCCGTCTTCCGAGTCCCCGCATCCTCCGAGCTGGACCCGGGCCATTCTTCAAGTGTCTCACCAGCTTTTGGACGCAGAGCTTCAGCGGTTGCTTAGTTCATTATAAATTCTCTTCTTTTTACTTTTCAAGGCTGTAGCCGTACAATCGTTTTCTTTGTATCATATAAAATAAAAGATTCAAGATTTTTTCCCCAGCGGCACTATACTTGTAATTTTGTTTGGACTTTGAGAGTCGCTCTGTAGACACTATAGGGTATACTGAATTCCAGAGATGTAAGAAATCCAGAGGCAAAAAGCTAAAATTATTTCAAAGGACACACCTCTGAGAGACACTGTTGGACTGTAGCTGGTCTTTGAACGATTTAATAACAAGTATATCTCTTCTCTGATCTTGTTGAACTGTAGAACAGACCGTGACACCAGTATTTTTCTTCACATTTCCTTCCTTTCTAATGATCCCATCTCTACTTTCTCCTTGTTTTTCTTCAGGATCTGCAGGCGTACTTGGAGACATGAAACCATGAAGCAAAGAACCAAAACCTTACACCAATTTTATTTGATCTAGAAACAATTAAGTAAAAGTGCTGAAGTCCATGTTATATGGGGAACAGGAAACTTCAAAATAAGCAGAGAAAGCTGGAGGCTCGTTTCCATGGTAGCAGCTTGCAGTAAAGCCTAATTCCTTGTGACAAAGAGGTCATCTTCCTTTTCAAATGTGTTTATGATCCCTTTGTGCCTTGTACTTCGGCATAAAGGCTGCTATGCCCTGTCAGGGCTCCGCAGGCAGCTCTATGACTCTCAAGGGGGTTTATTGCCTCCTTGGTATAAGAATAGCAGAAAGAAGCCAAACTAGTGCCAGTGTGACAAAAGACGGCCTCACGGGCTTGCTGTTGCTTTCTTTCTATTAACACATAAATCTTGCTTTGCCCTCAAATAATTTAAAAATGAAAGATTCTGGGATAACTGTGATTTTGTGTTTTTTCAACCTTTTACATAAATTGAAACACTACAGGCAAACACGTACAAGAAGATTGATTCAGTGTGAGGATATAATTATGTTTTGCCTCGCTTTCCAGATAATTTTGGAAAAGAAACCAAATGAGGTAAAACCTGGAATATGCCTTTGAAAATGTATGGAGGAAGTCTAACCATAAACTTCAGATGCCTATTCACATTAATACTTCTTTCATTTCACAGTGCCTAGAACATGATCAAAAATAAGACAGAATCAAATCTATCTGAACTAGTATCTTCCTTAACTCAAAACTGCCATGGCAGCAGCTTGAAATAGACAAGTAAGAAAACTTGAATTTTGCTATTAGAGCAGTAAAGCCACTGAAAAGTTTTGAGTTCAAACCCAGTGTTTCTTCTGAATTAGAAGGAAGTCAAACCTTACTAACAGAGCTTTGCAAAAGAAGTTCCTATCACTTTCAGGAGACCTAGGAGAGTCCATATGACATCTTCAGTCTGGTAAGAATCAGAAAGACTATAGTGAAAACTGACTTTTATTTCTCAGTGAGCAAATAATTTAAAAGGGGTTTCAGTTCTACTAGAATAAAACTTCTGGAATCTTAGACTATTCTGCTCGCTTACATTTGGGAGAGTTGTTGAGACTTCCTAGAGTTTTTTTCAGAGCAACATGGTTCTAAGCTACAGAAGATGAAGCTGAACTGACAAAGACATTGGCCAGAGACCCGTCACCTTTACATTATTCTGAATCTCTCAGATATTTATTTATTTTTTAATTTTAATTTTTACTTTATTTTACTTTACAATACTGTATTGGTTTTGCCATACATACATTGACATGAATCCACCACGGGTATACATGAGCTCCCAATCCTGAACCCCCTCCCACCTCCCACCCCATAACATCTCTCTGGATCACTCTCTGATATTTATGTCTTTCATGATAACAACATGTATAAGATGGTAATGGTGATACTGCATTACAAAGCAGGCTGGAGCAAATCCCTATGGTGACAACTACCTGGTTCTTAGCTCTCCAGATAATTGCTAATTCTTTTTTTTTAAATTTATTTATTTTAATTGGAGGCTAATTACTTTACAATATTGTATTGGTTTTGCCATACATTGACATGAATCCGCCATGGGTGTAAATGTGTTCCCCATCCTGAACCCCCTCCCTCCTCCCTCCCCGCACCATCCCTCTGGGTCATCCCAATGCACCACCCTGAGCATCCTGTATCATGCATTGAACCTGGACTAGCAATTTGTTTCACATATGATAATATACATGTTTCAGTGCCATTCTCCCAAATCATCCCACCCTCACCCTCTCCTGCAGAGTCCAAAAGACTGTTCTATATATCTGTCTCTTTTGCTGTCCGGGTTATCATTACCATCTTTCTAAATTCCACATATATGCGTTAGTATTATTAGTTAGTATTAGTATTGGTGTTTTTCTTTCTGGCTTACTTCACTCTATATAATAGGCTCCAGTTTCATCCACTGCATTAGAACTGATTCAAATGTATTCTTTTTAATGGCTGAGTAATATTCCATTGTGTATATTTACCACAGCTTTCTTATCCATTCGTTTGCTGATGGACATCTGATAATTGCTAATTTTATCTCTTTCCACCAAAAAGACAACAAAGTTCAATTTTCTTCAGCGGTGCTCTTTTCCAGTCAGTTTAGTCGCTCAGTCGTGTCTGACTCTTTGTGACCCCATGGACTGCAGTACACCAGGTTTCCCTGTCCATCACCAATTCCTGGAGCTTGCTCAAACCCATGTCCATTGAGTCCGTGATGCCATCCAACCATCTCATCCTCTGTCGTCCCCTTCTCCCCCTGCCTTCAATCTTTCCCAGCATCAGGGTCTTTTCCAATGAGTCAGTTCTTTGCATAAGGTGGCCAAAGTGTTGGAGTTTCAGCTTCAGCATCAGTCCTTCCAATGAACACTAACTGATCTTTTTTAGGATAGACTGGTTGGATCTCCTTGCAGTCCAAGGGACTCTCAAGAGTCTTCTCCAACACCACAGTTCAAAAGCATCAATTCCGCTCAGCTTTCTTTATGGCCCAACTCTCACATCTGTACATGACTACTGGAAAAATTTTTGCTCTGACTAGATGGACCTTTGTCAGCAAAGTAATGTCTTTGCTTTTTAATATACTGTCTAGGTTGGTCATAGCTTTTCTTCCAAGGAGCAAGTGTCTTTCAATTTCATGGCTGCAGTCACCATCTGCCCCACAAAATAAGGGATGTTACAAGATCTTTTGTAAGAGAGTAGGAGAGTATTCATAGTTGTTAGACTTCTCCATATTTTGATATTCATGACACACTTTAGAATTTTGATAGCATACTTGAAGGGATTGGGAGTCTTCATAAAACATAACAAAGCAGCTATGATTATACCACACAGTATCTTCACCGTGTCTCATGGAATCTTCTCATGGAATCTGTAACAGTCACAATCATCAGCCACTGCCCTTCAGCATTGTATCACTGTTTGAAAAGAATTATTTCTTGTCCTGACAGTGTCTCCCATATACATTTGGCAGTATTTCTACACGTTTCATTGGTGCCATCTTTATTCTACTTTGGAATTCTTAAAGCCTGTGATTTCATTTCATTCCATCTGGACAAAATCCTGCTGCTGGATACTGTGGAGGACATTTCTAGTCTCTACCAATGTCTAATGTTCTAGCCCTACTGGGCATGCTCAGGCCCCTTACAATAGGACAAGACTCCGTCTGTGGTCTCTATCTTCCTCTTCTCTTGAGTGGGTGAGGCCAAAATATCAAAACTGGTTGGAATTTTGCGTGATCATATAAAGAGTATATGAAGTGTCCACCTTAACTCACAGTGGATGTTACTTGAGGGAGAAAAGCTTTCGAGTTAAAAGCCATGAAGATTGGAAGGTTGTTATTGCATCATAACAGCCCACTTTGATTAACATGGATGTCATTTATTTGAAGACTTTATAACTTATTTGTAACAACAACAACAAAAAATCTGGAAACTTGGTGGCTCACCTCTGAATGGGGCTTCCCCAGAGGCTCAGTGGTAGAGAATCTGCCTGTAGTGCAAGAGTCACAGGAGAGACAAGTTCAATCCTGGGTTGGGAAGATCCCCTTGGGGATGGCATGGCACCCCACTCCAGTATTCCTTTCTGGAGAATTCAATGGACAGAGGAACCTGGTGGGCTACAGTCCGTACGGTTACATAGTTTGAAGATTCTTTTATAAAAGATAATTTTATTTTTGGACATGAAGAAAGCTTTATGCCTCAAAGTCTATAGCCATTCTAAAGTTATTTTTAAAAATCATCTTTATCATTTTTAACTGTACAGTTAGTTTAAAGTATATTCAGTGTTTTCAACCAATCTCCAGAGCATTTTCATTTTATAAAACTGTAACTCTACACACATCAAACAACAACTCCCCATTTCCCCTCCCCTCCAACCTCTGGCAACCAATATTCTTCCTTCTATTCCTTTGAATTTGACTACTTTACATACCTTATGTAATAAAAGCTATTTTATTTTTAAAGCATCTAGTGTCACTGTCCTCATTTTCTCTATTTTATTTTAATAAACTAATTTTATTTCTCCATACTGCTGATGTAGAAGTAAGTATATATAAAGTCCTTTTATTCACCACACCTAGCCTTTCTGCTATCTTGTGGGAAATAACAGTATGGAGCTGTACTCTCTTTACCTGGTGTTACTGATTGCCTGAAGGTGGCTTTCTGGAAGGGCATCCATTATTTGAAGCCACCTATCCTTGAGAGAGTCCTGCACATAATTATGTATTTACTACATCCTATCCAGAATGTAGTAAGCTCCTGCATGCTTAGCTGTGTCCAACTCTTTGCGACACTATGGACTGTAGCTTGCCAGGCCCCACTGTCCATGGGATCTTCCAGGCAAGAATACTGGAGTGGGTTGCCATTTCGTTCTCCAAATGGAAATCAATCCTGAATATTCATTGGAAGGACTGATGCTGAAGCTGAAGCTCCAATATTTTGGCCAGCTGATGCAAAGCATCAATTCATTGGAAAAGACCTTGATACTGGGAAAGATAGAAGGCAAAAGGAGAAGAGGGCAGCAGAGGATTAGGTTAGATAGCATCACCAACTCAATGGACATGAGTTTGAAGCAAACTACAGGAGATAGTGAAGGACAGGGAAGCCTGGTGTGCTGCAGTCCATGGGGTCACAAAGAGTCGGACATGACTTAATGACCGAACAACAACAAAATTCTGAATGTGATTGACATGATACCATAGGTTCTGAGGATAGATGGAAGAGTAAATTGATTCCTGGGACACTTAGATAGAACTCAAATAACAAATGAAATGTTATTTGATCCTGTTGTAGCCAAGCCTCTTAGGGGACTATATTGATAAATTATAGATTTAGCTGAAGTACCAAAATCAGCTTATTAACTTTTCAGAGTATGTGATGAAGCTTCTCATTTTAGGGAAGCCAGAGCATTGAATTGAATCAACAGGCTGAATTTTTGATAAGGGTCTTTTTTGTTACTGATTGGCTATGTGACCAGGGGTAAGTCTCTCAGCTTGATAAAACTAGATGTTTCTAAAGTCTCTTCTAGTTCTCACTTTCAAAGTTTTTTTTTTTAATAAAATACTATAGGTGTGTTTTTAGAAATACTTTGGACAAACCTCAACAGTTTTATGTTGATACATAAATTTTCAGAAGACATATCTTCAGAAGAACTGCTGTGCTGATTTTTTAAAAATAGATGAAGAAAGCAAATTTTAAGTTGCTTTTCATAATTGTGTCTTTTAAAAAGGGAAATGGAGGCTGGAGCAAGGCAACTGAAATGTCCCTCAAGCTAGGCCAATATTTAACACTGACATCTAAGACTTGTCATGCACTTTGAATCCAATCTTGTTTTTAGTAAGCATTTGCATTGAACAGAAAAAGTCAATCATTTTATGTAGGGAAGAAAAGCAAATCTTTAAAAAAGATTCTATTTCAAGCTGTCTCCAAGTAGAAGATGACTATTTCTTTTATTCAGAGATTCATATTTCTTCATCTGCCTCATTTTTCTTTCATCTTTAAAGGTATATCTTGATTTGGGCATCACAGATCTACAAACACATCACACAAGTAATTTAAAAAGGTTCTTCTTGGGGGAAAAATAGATTAAGTCTCAGCTCCCCATGAATGCTCTTGCTCTTTCCTTTTTAATAAAGAAGAGTTAGACTGGACCAGTGCCGATGGCATATTTACCTTCATGAGCTGAAAAAAAAAAAAAAAGAAAAAAGTTAATTACTGCTCGGAGCAAGTAGTCTGGCTGTCCTGAGCTGTCTTTTATTAGTTGTCCCCTTCATTAATTTCCCTCACTGGATTTGCTGCTAATAGCTGCCTGGTCCCAGTCAGCTCAAAGCCGCATCTGTGCCATTGAGCAGAAAAGTAGGATCCTGGCCAAAGGGGGGTGGAGATGGCATGAGGGAGACGCTATTTACAAATCAACTCTTATTAACATGATGGTCTGGTTTGCTGAAGAGGGGGAGGGTGGGCCTCAGAGCAGAGAGCTGTAGAGCAGAGGAGAGGTAGTAAAAACTGGAGGAACCAGCCCCAAGCATGGCAGTTTGGATTTTTGCTTGATTCCTTATGAACTCATGTTCTCCTCCTTGTTTTCCAAAGGCTGGATGCCGTATACTACTCTGTCACTGAATTTCATGAAAAGTAAGAAAAGTATGGATCTTTTAGTAAGGAGATGTGATTTTCACCTTATCATGCAGAGACTTGGAGAGATCCAAGTCAACATATGATTTTTTCCTTTATAAGTTTATAGCTTATTTTTAGATATTAATTCAATTAAAGACAACGTATTGAATACATATACAATTCTTAAAATTCTTGTCCAGTTGTGTACATTGCTTTGGAAAGGTCCAGCCATCTTTATTTCTCTTTCACCTATCACCAACAAGTATACTACCTTACTAACTTATTTTGTTTACCTTGTCTCCCCTCACTGGAACATCTATGAGGGTGCGTGTGTGTGTGTGTGTGTGTGTGTGCTGTGTATGAATGTTCATGCTTCATTCAACACTATCTCCAGCATCTGTAACAGTGCCTCCCACATAGCAGGAGCTCAGTAAGTATTTGTTGAGTTAATGCTGATGAAGGAAGTAAGTTTTTTTTTATAGACAAAGAACAATCAGTTCCAAATTCCAATTTATATGCATACTCAGTTATGACACATCTCAAAAGTTCTCCCCTCCTTTGTTTGAGAAGAAGAAAGTAGGGAGTTAGAATGTTAACCCTCCTCTCAGCCCCTGTCATAGACAGATGTGGTCATTATTACAGGTCTACCTGAGCAATCCTTTTTTTTTTTTTTTTTTAATGCAGCAGTTCACCTTTTCTAGCCATACCTAGAATCTTTTGAAGCCCTGAAGGGCATACAGACGACCTGAGAAATGAGATAATGGACTAGGTGGGAGTGAGCCGTTCTGGCTACATTCTCTGTAAACACAGTTGTTTGAACAGGTTGAGGTAACCGTAAGGCCTTTCTATGTATGTTGCAATATGCTTGTATTACACCTATAATTCACATGGCTCTATCACAGTAAGATAAAAAATTAAATTTGAATACTCTGAGTATCACATACCCAGGCTTGGGGATCAGTTAGCTTGGGTTCAAGCCCCATGTCTAATATTTATTAGCTGTGTGGTCACCTTAGTTTTAGCTTTGGTTCCCTGTTTCTAAATAGAGCTAAGTGAGCTAGTACACAGAAAGTGGTTGGGACGTAGGAAGTTCCAACAAATGGCTGCTATTTTGTTATTTTTTTGGAAATGTCTACTAAATATGAAACCAAGGGTAGTTACCAGCTATCCTTTAAACTATAAATTGCTTAATAAATAATGGCCTACAACTTATCTTCTTGGATGAATCTTCCCTTTGAGTATTTTTGCAAAAACTTGCATGTCCTCCAAGTGTCAGGTTGCCTGAACAATGTTTGCTCAAGATGTTCTTTCATGAACTTGGAGTCAGCTGTGTCTAGTCTGAGCTGGTTTTGACTGGCTGAGACCACTGACCCTCCAGCTGGGCATGCTCAAGTGTCCCCTTGGTGACCGTGTGACGTCAGAAGCCCCAAAACTCCACCCCCACATTGTGCTAACCCCACCATTTTCTTCCCATGAAGAGGTTTGCAACTGAGTTGTACCTTAGGAATCTACATGGAAGGACCATTATCTCACGTTTTCCTTGGTTTTGATCACCTTTCTCCATGGTCCCCATGCCTCAGCTTTATCCCCAAAATGTCCCCAGCCTCTTGCCTGGGGGGAGGCAGATTTGAGACTTGGCCTCCTTTGTCCTCACTTGGCTACTCCTGAATAAACCTTTTCTCTGCTTCAAACCTCCATGTCTCAACACTTGGCATGCTGAACTTTGGGGCAAAGTTCAGAAACAAATATACATGGCATTTTAAGTATAAAAATCCAGATTAGTAAAAATCTAGAATAATCATAACTACCGTTGACTTGAGTGACATTATTTATAGTTAATTACTATAATTAATATAATTCTTGGGATTTCTTTGGAAGGAATGATGCTAAACCTGAAGTTCCAGTACTTTGGCCACCTCATGCGAAGAGTTGACTCATTGGAAAAGACTCTGATGCTGGGAGGGATTGGGGGCAGGAGAAGAAGGGGACAACAGAGAATGAGATGGCTGGATGGCATCACTGACTGGATGGACGTGAGTCTGAGTGAACTCCGGGAGTTGGTGATGGACAGGGAGGCCTGGCGTGTTGTGATTCATGGGGTCGCAAAGAGTTGCACACGACTGAGCAACTGAACTGAACTGAACTGAATATAATTCTTTGGTGAATGATATAAAGTATTTCATCTTTGATAATATTATACATCATGGAACAACAGAGGAGCTTATATAGCGTCGTTTTGGAGGGGTTGTTTCAATAATTGAAAAGCATATCCCCTTGAACCTGAAATTCTATTTTTAGGACGTTACCCACAGAAATTCTCTTTTTGTCTCTTATAGTCTCTCTTTCTTTACATACATATGTACACACACATGCTCAGATGTTTATTAAAGTGTTACTTGTAAAAGAAAGTTTGGAATCCAGTGAAACGTTCATCAATAGGGCATAAGTCAAACACGGCATGGCACAGTCGCATGGTGCGGTCCTATCTACCATGCTAAAGATGGAACAATGCTAAGTGAATTGACCTGCAGTTGACCACAAGCTTATCTTCCATTACTAATAGAGCCCATGTGGTTTCCAGGAAACATGGATGTTTCTTTTGTCTCCAGGCGGGGCTGATCACTAGAATCCCTTGTGTTATATTTTATAAATTCCCAGCTCCTTTCCCAAACTTATTATAGGTGAGACTTATTGAGGCTAGAGCCCAGAATCCATGTTTTTTTTTTTTTTTTTTTAAACTAGAATGATTCTGACACAACCAGCTTGGCACTAGTTCTATGATATGGCCATTCAGAAACTGTGGAGTGAAATGGTACAGATGAAGGATTATTTCTAGATGGCCTTGATTAAAATGCACGTATGTAATTTCAAAGGGCTCTTTTGCAAAGTGAGGGGGAGCTGTATTAAGGTAACGCTTCCGATGTACATCACTTCGGTTTCTCACGGGCGGGCTTCCTGACGGGACCTGTGAGTCAGTAGCACGAAGCGGGTTTGCAGCATCGCTGTGATGAACTCTGAGCCCTGGCTGGCGCACTCTCAACTTCTCCCACCACTCAAGTTTGCAGATCACCTTGGTACTCACAGGGTGAGGTAAGAAAGAAGCGGGTTTCTTGGGTAGCATCCTGTCTGGCTGGAGAATCCAGGTCCTCATACGTGCTCTCAGTTTTCCTGGCGAAGGAAATCATGGCTGTGGGGGTCATTCTTGGCACTGCGCCTTAGTGGAAGAGTGACGTGGGCAAAGTGAAACGTTTTCCTCTTACTTCTTCTATGGTTTATTTTTGGATTCTTCAGTTTCAATGACATGCTGGAGTTTCTCTGCCAGACTTCTTGGCTCTGACAAAGACGTTCTTATCTGTGGATGATTACGAAAGTAGATGTACTGTGCGGGGAAGAAGGTAGAGAACTCCTATTCTGCCATTCTGCTGATATCACTTCAATTACGTTTCTCTGTGCTAGACTGAAATAAGAAAATAATACTATGTACAGCATCAAAGACTATGTATAGCATCAAAATATAAACTACTTAAGGAAAACTTAATAAAATATGGGCAAAATGTACATGCTGAAAACGAGAAAGCATTTATGCAAAACATTAAGGAAGACTTAAGTACACGGAGAGATGTATGGTACTCACGGATCAGAATACTTCACACGCTTAAAAATGCCAGTTTCCCCCTATTGTGGTCAGTCTGCAGATGCATAATGATCTCTACCCCATCCACAATCTGGATGTCAAAACTGATGATGCCACACGTGTACCAAAAGGGTATGAGATTATTATTCACATAAGGAAGTTTTCTGGGAAGAACAAGGCAGCCTCCCAAAGGAGGGCAAAATGGCTTGAAAGAATGGGCTTAGGGTTTTATGGTGTTTAGAGGATAAGGCTTGTGTGAGAGTTCTTTCCATGGGTTGGGGTTTCATGCTTTTAACTTCCTGCTGGTGCCACAGGAGACAGCACCTGGGCTTTCCGGCCAGCTTGTCCAGATGTGGGACGGAGAGGTAAGGCGGAGTGGTGGGGCTTCATAGCTGTCAATCAGCAAACATCAAAATTAGAGTCAGACACTTCATCAGAGTCCCAATTTGACTTATAAATCCAATACTAACCCAATTAAAAGTCCTCTTTTAATTTTTTTTTCTGAAGTCTATTTTGCTTGACTTTAGTTTTATGATGTACCCTTAATCTCAGTGATGCTTAGCTGCTCTGGCTGAAGGACAAACCACAGTCTAATTCAAGAAACTTGAAAAATACCCTTCTGAATGCACTTTAAAACACTTGGTTTCTGAGCCAAAACCAATAAATTAAGTCTTCTTTATTGCTTATTTTTATAATAATTCAGTTATTTGAAACATACTATGTAATAATACATATAAGGACAACATCTATAATAATCATCTTAAAAATTAGATAACCAACAAATGTGACCACATAATAGTGGAATATTCCTAGAGATAATAATGATGGCTTATCACTAGGCTCCAAGAACACATAATAATCAATTTCTCTAGAGTCAAATGATTGGCAGATGCATCAAATAATGATAAAAGTCAACATTTTAATGCAACACTGGGAACCACTATTATTATTTTTTTTACCAATTTAATTCATGTATCCAAAATAGCTTAATTTTAAACACTAAAATCAAAATCATGAAAAATAAGAGGGGACTAAATCTCCCTAAGCACTCATCTTTTTTTTTTTACCCAGACAAAAAACAAAAACAAATAAAAACAAATAAAGAAAAAAAACCCCTGTCCACCCAGGAGCTAATCCATTTTCCACACTCATTATCATTCAGATGAGTCTTTTGTAAGACAAAGATGGCGGCATAGCTTTTTTCAGTGTCTGAGAACGCCTTTCTTATTTGGATTTTACAAATAAAGAGGACCCTCTGGATCTAATTAAGAGATTTTTCACCTGCCATCATTCATTCATTCAATTCACAAACATTTATGGAACACGTGCAATGTTCATGGCACAATGTTAAATACTGTATTACACCAGGAGTTATGCCCCAATGGGTCAATCATAAAACTACACTCTTAATTAATCTTGTGATTTTTAATGATTTAATTCTTTCATTCAACAAGGCCTTATTAACGACCAAGTGCTAGGCTAGGCACTGGTGCTGACAAAATGAACTCACAATCTCTGCTTTCACGCGCTCATAATCTAATGGGGGAGGCAGATACATAAACAAGTAGTTACTGTGTGATCGAGGTCCCACCATAAAAGGTTTGTGATGATGTAACGGAGACTTTACAAGTGTGTGCAAGTGTGTATTTGTGTCCATGTGTAACTAGAGGGAAGTAGGAGAAGAGTCAGAGAAGTCTCCTGGACGAGGTGACACTTGATTTGAGTCTTGAAGGGCAAGTAAGAGTTTCCCAGCAGAGACAGAGGCGGATACTGCAGGCATAAGAAAGAGCCTCAGGAAACAATTGTAGGAAAGCAAGTCATACCTGGGGAATTGCAGTCAGGTGGAGCTGGGAAGATGTGGGGCTACCTGGAGGGGAAGTTGAACAGAGTTGGAACAAGAGGATCATGTTGAGTGAGTATTATTTAGGCTGAATCGTATGAAGTTGCCAATATAAGATGATTTGGACTTAAAAAACAAGTAATTTGATACAGCTGAAATGTATTTCAAGGTAACATGATAATGGTGAATAAACGTTAGTATTATAGAAAAAAACCAAAGAAACTTTTTGGCCAAAACCCAATAAATAACTATATGAATGGAACCTACTACAGTTCCATTGTTATTTACATTTCTCACTTCTTCATATCCTGATTAGAACTGACTTTTCCTAAATACTTGTAACCAGTGTTACTGACAGCGGGATAATTTCCAAAATATATAAACAGCTCACACAACTCAGAAGCAAAAACCTAAATAACCCAATAAAAAAACAGGCAGAAGACCTAAATAGACATTTCTCCAAAGAAGACATATAAGTGGCCAATAGGCACTTGAAAAGATGTTCAGCATCATTAATTATCAGAGAAATGCAAATTAAAGCTACAGTGAAGTATCACACCAGTCAGAACGGTCAATACTGGAAGTCTACAGATAACAAATGCTGGAAAGGATGTGATGAAAAGTGAATCTTCCCTCCCACATTGTTGGTGGGAATGTAAATTGGTACAGGGACTATGGGGAACAGTATGGAGGCTCTTAAAAAAATTAAAAATAGTTTTATTAATACCATATGATCCACTCTTGGGCATATATCCAGAAAAAACTCTAATTTGCAAAAATACATGCACACCAATATTCATAGTGATATTATTTACAATAGTCAAGACCTGGAAGTAACCTAAATGTCCATTGACAGATGAATGGATAAAGAAGATATGGTACATATACATTGTACAATGAAATATTACTCATCAAAGAATGAAATAGTGTCATTTGCAGCAACATGGAAGGAGCTAGAGATTATTACACTAAGCAATTAGATCAGAAAGAGAAAGACAAATATGACATCACTTATGTGTGGACTCAAAAAAATGATAGAAATGAACTTATTTACAAAACAGAAACAGACTCACAGACATAGAAAACAAATTTATGGTTATCAAAGGGGAAAGGGGGTGGGGAGGATAAATTAGGAGTTTGGGATTAATGAATATGCATTCTTGCACCTCATATACGTAAACAACAAGGTCCTACCATATAGCACAGGGAACTATATTCAATAATTTGTAATAAACCATAATGGAAAAGAAAGTACTGAATCACTATGCTGTACACCAGAAACTAACACAACAATGTAATCAACTCTACTTCAATTGAAAAAATTTTTTTGAAAAAGAAATGACTTCTTAAAAGCAAGACTATTCCCTGAGTCTGGGGAGAATCCAAGAGGACATGTAGCTAAGGGGTCTTGGCCACTGAAGTTAGTGAAAGTGGGGCTGGGAAAATGAAATCAGCAGGACTGCAAAGGGGAAAGTGTTTAGATAACAATGATAACACAATTCTACCCTTTACTGAACACCAAAATATGCCAGCTTCACATGTGTTACCTCCAGTCCTCTTAACAGTCCAAGGTGTCTCTTTTTTCACCCATTTCTCTGTCCATGGGATTTTTCAGGCAAGAGTACTGGCATGGGTTGCCATTTCCTTCTCCAGAGGATCTTCTTGACTCAGGGATCAAACCCAGGTCTCCTGCATTGCAGGCAGACACTTTACCCTCTGAGCCACCAGGGAAGCCCTTCATATAAGGGAACTCAAAGGGCCTGAGAGGCTAGGCACCACTCTTCTAGTAAGTGGCAGAGGCAGGGTATATACCTATTATTTTATGCTTCCCTTCAAGGAGACATAATGGGAGTGACTGCAGGTAGAATTAAAAGTGACCATCTGACCACCAGCTGGTGTTTAAAAGTTATTTCCCAGAAGTCGAAAGACCAGAAAATGTGTGTAGCCCCACGGATCAGGTCAATACCAGAAGTTCTTGATTTTTAATTTTCATGGTTTTGGTTTTTGAGAGGTTCAGTTCAGTTCAGTTCAGTCGCGCAGTCGTGTCCGACTCTTTGCGACCCCATGAATCGCAGTACGCCAGGCCTCCCTGTCCATCACCAACTCCCGGAGTTCACTCAGACTCACGTCCATTGAGTCTGTGATGCCATCCAGCCATCTCATCCTCGGTCGTCCCCTTCTCCTCCTGCCCCCAATCCCTCCCAGCATCAGGGTCTTTTCCAATGAGTCAACTCTTCGCATAAGGTGCCCAAAGTACTGGAGCTTCAGTTTTAGCATCATTCCTTCCAAAGAAATCCCAGGGTTGATCTCCTTCAGAAGGACTGGTTGGATCTCCTTGCAGTCCAAGGGACTCTCAAGAGTCTTCTCCAACACCACAGTTCAAAAGCATCAATTCTTCTGCGCTCAGCCTTCTTCACAGTCCAACTCTCACATCCATACATGACCACAGGAAAAACCATAGCCTTGACTAGACGGACCTTAGTCGGCAAAGTAATGTCTCTGCTTTTGAATATACTATCTAGGTTGGTCATAACTTTTCTTCCAAGGAGTAAGCGCCTTTTAATTTCATGGCTGCAGTCACCATCTGCAGTGATTTTGGAGCCCAAAAAAACAAAGTCTGACACTGTTTCTACTGTTTCCCCATCTATTTCCCATGAAGTGATGGGGCCAGATGCCATGATCTTCGTTTTCTGAATGTTGAGCTTTAAGCCAACTTTTCCACTCTCCTCTTTCACTTTCAACAAGAGGCTTTTTAGCTCCTCCTCACTTTCTGCCATGAGGGTGGTGTCATCTGCATATCTGAGATTATTGATATTTCTCCCAGCAATTTTGATTCCAGCTTGTGTTTCTTCCAGTCCAGCGTTTCTCATGATGTCCTCTGCATATATTTAGAGAGGTAGGAAGGGAGAAAGAGGAGAGGGTGCAGGAGATTTGGTAACATGGGGAGAAAAGTGAAGACAGGATGCTCTTTCCAACCTTCCTGGCAAGCAAGCAGCTGGCTCTATAACTTAACTCTGCTTACTGTTCGAGGACAGAGCACAGCCCGCTTAGTGAAGTCCTTCCCAACAACAGCTAAAGAGCGAGGCGAATAAACTGTGTGGACATCGTATAATGAAAACATTTTTCTTGATTTATTCCCCATAATATGTCCATAGGAAGGAATCTATAGTCAGAAAAATGCAACATCGAAACCTGAAACATGTTACTGAGGGAGTGTGCTTAGCCAGGAACTTTTAGACAATGTTCTTATCACTGCGGGATGGCGGTCCAGCTGAGCTGCTGCAGTTCTCCGCAGCCCTGTTATCCTGAAGCCACCCAGCGCCCTCACGCACACAGTGGGACAGTGCCCTGGGCGCCCATGTGGTCCACAGTCACAGAGTCTCATCTATTATCCCAGTGGCCTATTCTAGAAACCATCTTCTGGGTGTGTCTTTTCATTTGTTTCTTCCATCCCACATGCTGAGAGTGATGACAAGGGTCATTTCTAGTTAATATTGTGAACAGTGCACTTAAAGTGACCTTTCCAACTGAGAAGCAGCTATTCAAAGTCTGGATTTTTAAACAGATTTCTCCAAAAAAAGTGGGTGTATTTCCTGAACGGTCATACTTTTGAATTTAGACTTAGGTGTCTGTGGCTCTCTGAGTCTTAGTTATTTTCATAAGGAACATGATGTTGTTAAATGTCTAAAAAAGAAAATAACTGTAGTGTTATTTTGCAAAGGCAAAAGGGAATATCGATTTTTAGTAGGATGAAATATGTAATTAGTCTTACCAACGGAAAAGACTACAATAAATACACAAACCAGTGGGCAGAGCCTCTTCTCTCTTCTAGCAATTGCCTGAGTATGCTGTACCAAACTATAAAATGCTTCCTGAAGAAAATATTTTCTTGATGACTGGATTGATTTTTAAAATTTATAAAACATTACATTTTCTTGAATACTTTTTTTCAATTCACCATTTTAGCATTTGAGATATACTCTGGTAGGTGTTCTGAGCAAGGCATTTGGGGCACATTTTCAAAAATCACCAAGGGAGTAAAATAGCTGACATATATCAAGTGACCAAAGCACTTATTTCATCTCAATCTTTTAATTTTTAAGTTACTGACAAAAATCTGGCATCTCTTGACATATGGGGCAGCTTGAGGCTCTCAGTTTCCCAGTCATCAGATGCTATGTTAGCCACTTGACGACAACAACAGCAGCATGTTACTGGCCTGCATAGAAAGGGTCTAAGACAATAGGCTTCTTTTTGATTGCTTGCATTTTCCCCTTCCCTCTGGGGACCAAGAGTTAAATGTAATAAAAGCTGATACCTAGCAACGCAGAGTTTGAGAGATGCCAAATTTAATTCGACTTTTACATGATTATGTTGTCTCAAGATACTTAGGAATAATTTTTGCTTGTTGAGTGTGTGTCCTTGCTCGGTTCAGACAAGGCAAAGGTTGAGCTGCCAGGATGGAGTGGCAAGAAGAGGCAGGAGGGGATGAGCTCGTGTCTCTTTGCGGTAGGTTGACGAGGTCATGCTGAACTGTGGAGCTCTCACTAAAATCCAGCTCAATCTCAGATCATCTTCTTTGGTGCTTGTCTGAAAGTCCTAGGACTTTGATCATTTAAATTGCCTCTGTCAGTACAATTTATGGTTTTGAGTCCTTGTACAAGGCATGTTTCAACGGCCCCAGGCTCCATTGCATTTAACCTTTATCTACACCCATTGAAGGATCTTGCTAGCTCGTCCACAGTGGGGCAAAGGGGCAAAGCCACTCAGATGATGCCTGCCTGTGTGCTAGTCTGGCCTGGCCTGGCTCCTGCACTAACATGCCCTGAAGGCTGGGGAAGGATACAGCTGGCCAGAGGCTCCCGTCCCTCATGTCCCATCCTCTTTGCTGCAGGTGCCTCGGTGACTGCTGTCCAGCCCAAGGGAACGCTGCCCGTGATCCAGGTGCTCAGCCCGGAGAGAATGTTCCCTATTGAAAACATGCTGGGAACACGGCCCTCAAAGCCAGGCTCTGTGGGTCCTTCTGTTATTTGGAAAAGACCATGTCAAATGTCTAACAAAAGTGTTTAAATAGTCCCTCTCCTCTTTGGTGATTTGTGTAGGAAAAGAAGGTTAAATCGAGTGTTTGTCTTTGGCAGAGAAAACATATATTCTCTAGCACTATCATCTGTTCTTGCAGAACATGTATAGAACATATAGATGGTTACTAAGTAAGTAACGTTTGAAAACCTAGTTAAAAGTTACAAAATAGGGCATTCTTTGATTTGAAACCCTTTTGACTAGAAAAATGGTCTGTACCATTTAAGAAAATTTGGTGTGGCAAAGTATAGCCAAAATGTAAAACCAGACATTTCTAACAACACTGTTGCCTAAAATTCACGAGGCCTAAAAGTAAACAGAATTCTTTCTCATGTGTCATTTTCAGTGTAAGGCCTAAACGGTAGAAAACAAACTAAACTTTAATATTATTTTAAGTTAAAAAATTTAATTGGAGAGAAATGAATTTTTCTTATGATGACTTAATTAATGCACTTAATCTCAGACAGTTTGATACTTACTCTAGTTTTCTTTCTTTTGAAAATTACTTTTAAAAACAAATATAACCATTATAGATTCAAATACTTAAAAATCTGCTTTCTGTAATACAATAAATACTGGCCTCAGTGTGGTGAACTAAAGGCTATAATCCCAGCCTTCCATTGTGAACTCATTTCTGTTCGAGATTCATTAAAAATTTTATCACTGTGTAGATCACACAGTGAAATAACAGTGTTAAGAACTGGATACTGTAGTTACAGGATTGTAACCTACTCTTAGGAAGCTAACTGCCCCAGGGCCAGCGGCTGCTCATTTATTTCACTGTACTTAAATCAATTGCTAAGGTAGTCAGACAATAAATTGTGTATCCATTTCTGGTAATAAAATTGGCACCTCAAACAGCAGAGGCTTGTAGAAAGATTTAATAGCTCCCCTGTTCAGGATGGATTCTTCTTTGTACCATCTTTTGCAGGGAAGTTGCCTACATGTAAAGTTAATATTCTTGTTTCTATCTTCGTGCTAAATTTTGTTTTACCACTGTACAGTTGAGCCCAACTTTTTCAGTTTTTGTAAAGCTTCCATTCCCTGCTTGAGGGGAATTCTTTTGTCTGGGCAGCAGAACAAGATAACTGACTTAATCTTCCTAGGAACACGTGAGTCGCCATGTATCATTTTAATCTGCAAAACACTAGGGCTGAGGAGTGTCACATGCTGATTTTACTTTTCTATGAGAAAGTGACTCCCTGGTTCAATGATGGATTGCTTGTTCTCTTTAAACAACAGTCAAGATGGTGAATGCCCTGGGGTGATAGACAGGGTGTGCAATGGGAATGGGGGCCAATCTGATGGCTTGGTTCAAGTTCACCTGCAAAGCTGGAGCAGTCTGCAAGCAGCATTCGAGAAAGGATTATTCACACTGGCATTATAGTTTTGAATGCATTTTTCTCCTTGTGCAGCTGCAAAGCTCCCTCACACTGAAGGTTTATGCACCGTAATAAAGAGATTTTTTTTTTTTTCTCTCTCTCTCTCTGGCTTCTTACACTTTACACCTAGTTTCTACTGAACTGTTCAGGCAGAGGATATCTGTATATCCAAACTGCACAGAACAAGCATCGTCTTCAAAACAATAGCAATGCTGAAAGACAGTATTAAAAGTCTGACATTTTTGATGTCTGAAGGGACAGAAATTAAGTCTCCTTGCATTGAACTCAACTTCTCAAAACTCAGCTTTTGAAATATTGTAATTTCACAACTTTATACACAAGAGAGTATAATGAAAATTATTTAGTTTGATTTAGAAAAATCATAATGGGATTTTTCTAAAAATTACTTGAAAATTTCCTAATATCGATTTTGCTATGAGAAATTAAAGAATAGGGGAAAGAAGTTAGAAAAAGGTAAACAGAATGAAGCCAAATAATTTTCCTTATACACAGAGAGGTAGGATTGGAGGGAATTTTGCCTTTCTGTCCTTCCAACTTTCCCCATCCTTCTGTCCATCGACTTACCTACCTACAACTCACCTTATTGGAGAATGGCCTTCTGAAGGCTGGAGAGCTCAGATGTTCTTTCCTTCTGTAATTAAGACATCTATTATTATTGCCTCTTGCCTTATTGTAGCAAGAGGTAGTTATCTAGTAAGCACTTATTGAGCATAGAAAATACATAGAATTGCCACTGATGTCTCATTCATTTACTCATGTATTTAAACAAAAATGAACTATCAACTGTGAAGCAGGCTCTATAATATCCAAGTGTGCGCTGGGGGATACAAAGGGGCCCAAGACTCAGTTTCGGCCAGTGACACAGACAGAGTCACCTTCGAGCTGGCCTCCAAGCAACTCCTGCCTCTGGCTGGTCATGCCCTTTGACCTCCTCCCACACGGTACCGGGTTTCTGTGTGACTAATAGAATATGAAAGTGATGGTTTGTCACTTCTGAAGCTAGGTTATGAAAGACCTTGAGACTTCTGTTTCTCTCCCCCTTAGACTTTTTGCTCTGGCTTAAGCCAGCTGCCATGCTGTCATAGGGACAGGCCCATGTGGTGAAGACAAGGCCTCTGGCCAACGGCCATCAAGGAAGAGGCCTCCTACCAAGCGTCACAGGAGAGCGCCTGGGAGCAGACACTCTCGTCCCAGCCGCGCCCTGAGGTGACTGCAGGGCCGCTGGTCTGACAGCAGGCCTCAGGGGAGACTGGGAGCCTGCACTGCTCAACAGGGCCACTCGCCAGTTTTTCATCTTGCGTAACTTTGAGATGGTAGATAAATGCAGTTGTTAGCCTCTAAGTTTTGGGGTAATTTGTCATGTGGCAAAACATAAATAATACAACAGGGTATTAAAATTTACCTGTAGTGTAGGTAATGTGACGCAAGAGTGTGCTAGCTTCCACGATAACAGCCTGCGCAGCGCAAGCTGTATAGCTGTTTGGGGAGGTCACAGCGGGGTAAGTCACCGAGCTGGTGGAAAGGCAGGGAATGAGGATGATGGATATCAGGGAGGATTTTCTGAAGGAGGTGTTGGTTGAGGTGAGTATTCAAGGACGAGAAGATACAGGGGGTAATTGTCCCCGTCGGTATAAGAAAGGCATGGAAACACTTAGCAAGTCGCGAAGCGCCTTCGTGCTGGGGTGGAAGGGGGCAGGGGGATTACACACTGGCGCGATGAGCAGCTCGGTGTCCTAAAGAACGCAGGGCGAGACTGGGAGCAGCAGTGGGCTAGAGGAGAAAGCACTATATGATCGTCCGGTAATGTGGATTTTCCACTGAAAAAGAGACTCGTTTGAATTTCTCATTAAATACTGTTTTTTAAGAGCCGGACACGACTGAGCGACTGAACTGAACTGAACTGAATACATGCTTATTGCAGAAAGCTTGGAAAAAATAGATGAGAAAGTAAAATTCCCTACCACAAATCACTAACCAGGGAAAAACACAATGAAGATTTCCATGTGTTATACATATATTGTTTTTTCCATTTACATACATATATATACTGAAATTATGGTCAATATTATGATGCTGTTTTAAAGATTGCTTTTTTACTTCAAAGTTTGTATGTAATTAAATATTTTTAAAAATATACAATTTAAATAAACGAATAATAGTCATATGGATAAATTAAATATATAAAACTTTCTCTGCTGTTGAAAAATTCTTTTTTACTATCATAAGCAAAGTTATGACAGACTCAGTTGTATATAAAAATTTGTTCACGTTTCTGTTTATTTCCTCATTAGAGGTTTGTAGAAGTAGAATTACTCAGTCCAACATATATTGGATTTTTCTTGATATTTTTTCCTTTATATGATCTCACATTTTAAAAAATTTTTGTGGAGATTTAAAAATATATATAAAAGGGGAAAGATTAGTGTAATGAATACTTATATACCCTTCTCCTTGCTTCAAAACTATCAAGAAAGAGCCAAGCTTCTTTCATTTCTCCAATTCTCTTTGGCTTTTGTATTTTTAAAATACATCACTTCATTAACTTTTATCAAATACTCAACACAAACTAAAAAATCCCTAACTGTCCCCAAATGTTATTTTATTATTGATTTATTATAGAGGTATAGAGTCACCTCATTATAACAAGAGACCAGCCTATCAGTAAATTCCAAGGGATTTAAGAGCTCTGTGTCAGGAATCAGGGGCAGAGACTATATGTATGTAAATATATATATTCTGATTTTTCCAGATGTGGATAGGGGTGGGATAGTAAGCACATTTGCTTGCTCCCTTTCTCAAATGAAAACTTTTTAAGTGTTTCACTATTAATTATGATATTGGCGTTCAAAAGAAAAGTTAAAATACCTTTTTTTCAGATTCAGGAAGTTTTTGTTTATGTCTAATTTGCAAAGAGCTTTTTTTAACCATAAATTGATTTTCAACATTATTAAATAATCTTTCTGCATCTTTAAAATTATGAATTTTCCCCTTGTTAATAGGATAAAAAATTTAAATTTTCTTTAATAAAGTTTAGTTAAGTTTGGGTTTTTGAAGAAGCAAATGCCGAGAAGGAATATAAAACATACAAGGTATTTATTGAGAGAAATGACTGTAAAGGGTAAATGAGAGAGAACAGCAGTATGCAGGGAGACCATGATGGAGGGCTGGCACTGTGCGAGGAGAGGGCAAACAGAGCAGAAGTCACAGCAGAGATTACAGCAGAGCTCTGAGAAAGTTTTGGTCTGGCCAATGGGGAGGTTTTGTGCCCTCACCTGTCAGAAGCATCTGGAGCCTGGCATCCACGTCTCACTCAGTCACTGGCTGAGAGCACACGGTGGTGGATCCAGCTGAGGCAGGCTGGAGGTGCCCGTCAGCTGTGTTCACAGCAAGAGAACCGGGTGGCTCTCAGCAGCTCCAGCTGCAATTGTAAACAGACATGTGCAGCAACCGCAAACTGAGAAAGGTGCGCCTACCTGGAATTCAGAACTCAGGACGTTCATGTTCATAGGGCTGAGTTACATCACTAGATAAGGCACTAAGATTTGTTGAGGTGATAGTTAAGAGAAATTGAGAATGAAGAGTGGAGGAAGGGGAGAGTGTGTACCAGGTGCAGTCCCAAAGACTAAGGACAGTGAGGGAGTATCTCACCCATCTCTTTTGTAAACTCCAGCAAGGTCACGGAAGCACTGCTCTCCAAACCTGTGTGAAGCAGCACGTCTGTGTGGTGCTAGGGTGGGCTGCCGTGGCCGCCTCCCTCACACCTCCTGCAAGTGTGAATGTGCTAGAAGAAAATACGAAGGTTAAAAACAGCAAAATCCCAGACACGGAGAACAGACTTATGGACAAGAGTCGGGGGAGAAGATGGAGAGGGTGAGAAAAATGGAGAGAGTAGCCTGGGTGAATATATACTAACGTACGTGAATAGACAGCCACTGGGAATTTGCTGGATGACTCACAGAACTCAAACTGGGGCTCTGTAATAACCTAGACAGGGTGGAAATGGCAGGAGGTGGAGGGGGACTCAAGAGGGAGGGGACATAGGTACACCTATGGTTAATTCTGGAGAAGGCGACGGCACCTCATTCCAGTACTCTTGCCTGGAAAATCCCATGGACGGAAGAGCCTGGTAGGCTGCAGTCCATGGGGTCGTGAAGAGTCAGACACGACAGAGCAACTTCACATTCACTTTTCACTTTCATGCATTGGAGAAGGAAATGGCAACCCACTTCAGTGTTCTTGCCTGGAGAATCCCAGGGACGGGGGAGCCTGGTGGGCTGCCATCTATGAGGTTGCACAGAGTTGGACACGACTGAAGTGACTTAGCAGCAGCAGCAGCAGCATGGTTAATTCATATTGATGAATGACAGAAATCAACCCAATATTGTAAAGCAATTATCAATCAATTAAAAGCAAATAAATATTAAAAAAATAAAAGAGAAAAAGTAACGACAAAATTCAGAGTAGTGAAGCTCTATGGATGACATATAACCTAGAAACCATAAAAGACTGATGAATTCACCTGTATAAAACAAATTCTGCATGGAAAAGAAAGTTTCTTACAAAGTCCAAAGACAAAAAATTGGAATGCATACCACAAAGGCCTGAATTCTTTAATATATATCTATAAAGAATTCCTAAGTCAATAAGAAAAACGCTAAAAGTATCAGTCTTGATAGACAGTGACTGAAGTCCCCAAATCTCGATGGCTTCAGCTAGAAAAGCTTATTTCTCACATGTACTTCGTGTTCATCATGGGTCAACTGGAGCTCTTTCCTGTCTTCTTCTCATCGTGGAACTTCTGATGAGGTCTTGGCGATTGTGCAGAGGGAGAGACTCTGTAGAGTGTTGCATTGGCAACTGAATATCAGCCTGAAGACGATACTCTTCAATTCCTCTCAAAAATTACTGGCTAGAACCAGCCCCATGGCCCCACCTGAACCCAAGGACCAGGCTGTGCCGTAATTTGTGGGTCTGGAAGGAGGGGAAAGCTCAGCATCGGTGAACAGCACTGAGTGGTCGTTACCGCTCCAGACATCTATGAACTGTCTGGTTTCTCAATTGAAGGTCTTGCCAAAGAAAGACGATGGCATATTTCATTACATTCTACATGCTGGTTATTAAAGAAGTAGAAAATTCCTTTCTTTCCAAAATTGGTAGTGACATCTTTCTGATCAACTGAGTGAATCTGGGGATCTGTGAGGTAGATGAGGCCTTTTCCATTCCCAGTCACCCAACCTAAAAGAGAAACAAATAGTCTGAGAATTAAACCCTCTATAAATTTCAGCAAAGTGTCAGAAAAAATATAATATACATACAGTGAAATAGACATTTGGTAACTTGGTCATCCTATTGTGTGAAAGTCGCTCAGTCCTGTCCAACACTTTGCGACTCCATGGGCTGCACAGTCCATGGAATTCTCCAGGCCAGAATACTGGAGTGGGTAGCCTTTCCCTTCTCCAGGGGATCTTCCCAACCCAGGGATTGAACCCAGGTCTCCTGCATTGCAGGCAGATTCTTTACCAGCTGAGCCACAAGGGAAGCCCTATGGTTGATGATTAATAAATTTCTGCTAAGGGATCTGGTTGGTCTAAGAAGAATTGAATATTGGGTAATTAAATTTGTCAAATATGACATGCCCAGACAACCAATTTTCAAGGAATTAGCAATAGCATGCACTTAGTGTAATTATTAAATCACATTGAATATTTTTCTTTCATGATTCAGAAGTTTCTTTAGTGCTTTAGTCATCAATTCATACATTCCTCTGTTCATTTAACAATATTTATTGAGTGTACACATTGTACCAAACACTGTTGTGTTTTGTGAACAAGTTAGTAAAAAAATCTCTACTCAGTGTCAGTGTCACATTCTTGTGAAGATCAATAAATGATATAAGTAAGCAAAATACATAATACAGAGTGATGATAAATGTGGTGGATGGGGGATAGAAAAATCTTGGAGGATTATTATTAGAAATAATCATAACAAAACTCATTTATCATTTAAATAAAGTACAGAATGATGGCTAACAATTCAGTCACATTCTTGTGAAGATCAATAAATGATATAAGTAAGCAAAATACATAATACAGAGTGATGATAAATGTGGTGGATGGGGGATAGAAAAATCTTGGAGGATTATTATTAGAAATAATCATAACAAAACTCATTTATCATTTAAATAAAGTACAGAATGATGGCTAACAATTCTGTTAGATAAAATACCATATCGAAACAAAATTTACATATTAATGTAGATTTTAAAGGAAGCTAGATTTAGGTATACAGCTTGCTGTTCCATAATGATCCCAGTTATGAAACCCAATATCACACCTGTAGTGAAGGTAAAGGGCTAGAGCAAAGGAAGTGTGGGAAGACTTTGACATACGAAAACACACAATCCTTAGAAACCTGCATCACCCAAATCCACCAGAGTAAAATTTAAAAAGAAAACTGTTACGGATTTGCTCTAGAATTAAGCCCAACAAAATGTGAGCCAGATCTTCTCACTGATTATCTGATGCCCTCAGACACTTGTAGAAGCTTTAGAAAATTTTCCCATCCGTCATTTGCTATATACAGCAAGACTGATTAATTCCAAATAGTAGCCTGTGCACTAAACAACCTATAAATAATGACTAGTAAAAGAAGGAAAGAAAGTGAAGTCGCTCAGTCATGTCTGACTCTTTGTGACCCCATGGACTGTAGCCTATCAGGCTCCTCCGTCCATGAGATTTTCCAGGCAAGAGTGCTGGAGTGGATTGCCATTTCCTTTTGCCATTTCCTTCTCCAGAGGATCTTCCCAACCGAGGAATTGAACCCAGGTCTCCTGCATTACAGGCAGACGCTTTACCGTCTGAGCCACCAGGGAAGCACTGGTTATAAAACCTCACATTAACATATAAATAATACTAAAACAAAAAATAATTCCCAGTTTCACATACCTTGTAAATCAACCACAACATCTCTATGATTGGAAAATTCATAAGAAAAGTGGCCATAAGCCAAGCCGTATTCTGTGGCTTTGTATTCTGTTTTCACCACTTTTGTGTTATTTGATAATTTTACAAATTCCCCTAGCATGTAAGGCTCCACACTGACACATCCTTTTATTGTCTTGCCTTCTAAAATCTGAAAAATAGAAACAGGAGATGTATAACAATGGTGAAAGCCATGGGTTTTGAGGTCAGTAATCTCACTTTGAGGTCAGTAGATCTCAGCCTGTGAACTCAGGCTTTGCCACTTAGGAACACCGTCGCTGTTTTGTCACTAAGTCATGTCCAACTCTTTTGTGACCCCATGGACTTCAGCCCACCAGACTCCTCTGTCCATGGGATTCTCCAGGCAAGAATACTGGAGTGGGTTGCCATTTCCTTCTCCAGGGGATCTTCCCGACCCAGGAATCGAACCCAAGTCTCCTGCATTGGCAGGTGGATTCTTTACCACTGTGCCACCTGGGAAGCCCCCAGATATATTTCTAGATCTGTTTAATCATGCCCCTGATTTCTTTCATCTTACCAGCAATACTGAGGATGGTATGTAGAATATCTGCGTGTGAATCTTCTGCTCGTAAAGCCTCTTGTTAAATTCTGTCACGTAGTGTTGTGCGGTCATCTGCCTCTCCACATCACTGAAGTGGTGCCAGAGCCCCTTTGCTCCTTATATTCTTTCCCAACATATCTGTGAAAGCAGAAAAGCCACAGCAAGTATGCAAAGTGATCCTACTCTAGAGTAAGAGAGAGATGCAAAAATGCTTGAAAGATGTTACTTTTTTTCTATCTTAGTTAATATTATCTTATCTCATGACTCAGATAATTTTGTAAGAGCCACCTGAACAATGGATCACAATTCCTACTAGCTGCCTGATGGTTAAGTTTATGTGTCATCTCAATTTGACCACGGGGTGCCCAACTATTTGGTCAAACACTATTCACAGTGTTTCTGTGAGGGTGTTTTGGATGAGTCTAACATTTACATCAGTAGACTGCGTAAAGAAGATTGCCCTCCCTAGTGTGGGGGAGCCTCAGCCAATCAACTGAAGGGTCAAATGGAACAGAAGGCTGAGCTTATCTCAAGTAAGAGAATTCTTGCTGACTGCCTCTGATCCGGGACACTGGTCTTTTCCTGCTTTTGGACTTGAACTGAAACATCGTCTCCTCCTGGGTCTCAATCCCGCTGGTATTTGGGCTGGAACTATATATCGTCAGCTCTCCTGAATATCCAGTCAACAGTAGATGCTGAAACTTGAGAGCATCCATAATTATGTGAGTCAACTCCTAATAATAAATCTCTGTACACACACACACACACACACACACACACACACATGGGCTTCCCTGGTAGCTCAGCTGGTAAAGAATCCTGCAACGCAGGAGACCCTGATTTGATTCCTGAGTCATGAAGATCCCCTGGAGAAGGGATAGGTTACCCACTCCAGTATTCTTGGGCTTCCCTGGTGGCTCAGATGGTAAAGAAACTGCCTGAAACGTGGGAGACCTAGGTTCAGTCCCTGGGTTGGGAAGATCCTCTGGAGGAGGGTATGGCAACCCACTCCAGTATTCTTGCTTGGAGAATCCCCATGGACAGAGGAGCCTAGTTGTAGTCTATGGAGTCACAAAGAGCTGGACACAACTGAGTGACTAAGTACAGCACACACACACACACACACACACAACACACACATCTTACTGGTTTTGCATTTCTGGAGAACCCTGATGAATACATCGACCCAGGGGTGATACCGATTTATTTTCTCCTTATACGAGAAAGTGTCCACTTGTAGCAGTTCACCAGATGTGGGTAAGTCAAGAAAGCCAGCCAGGATACTGGAAAATGCATGGACTCTGGAACCAGATTTTTCACTGCCTGCAACATGACCTTATACAGGTCAACAGATCAGTCAGAAGCCTTCTCTCCCCCTTCCTTTTGTGATTACTTCATCTCTACAAATACTTGCTTTCTATCATCACCTAATATATGTACAACACTTTTTATACCATCCAGGATTCACTGTGATTCCTATATTTGAAGATTAATATATTTGGGCAATTTTGGAAAACTATCAGAAATGATTTATTAAAACAAGAATTCTTTCCTATTTGCTCTGTTATCTTTTTCTGATCAGATGTATGTTAGACCCTCTTGCTCCATCTTCCATGTCTCTTCTCTCTTTTATAACCCATCTCAGATCCTCCTATCACATATCCTGGTGTGTTACTTAAGACTGCTGTAACAAAGTGCCCAAACTGGGTGGCTTAAGCAACAGAAATTGATTCCTCATAGTTCTAGAGTCTACAAGTCCAAGGTCAAGGTGTCAGAAGAATCATGCTCCCTCTGAAGAGGCAACAGAAGGAGCTTTTCCAGATTGTCACCTTTTCCAGATGGTTCTGGCTTGGTGGCCATGTAGCTACAATTTTCACATGCATTCTCCCTGTGTGTGTCTATCTCCAAATTTCCTCCCTTTTATAAGGATACCAGTAGTAGTGGATTCTGGGCCTACCCTACTCCAGTTTGATCTCATCTTAATTAATTACATCTGCAGTGACTTCATTTCCAAATAGGATCACAGTCTAAGTTACTTAGGGTTACAACTTCAACTTGAATTTGGGGTGGGGGGGGGACACAATTATACTTGTATCACCTGGCTCCACCACTTTGATATGCGAACTTGGGGAGGTTTCTTAACATCTCTGTGTTCAGCTCCCTTATCTATAAGATGGGGATAACAATAGTACCTACCTCATCGGGTTTTGTGAGGATTCGATTAAGTTAGTATATAAATGACTTAAAACAGGGGCCTGGCACATGAAATTTACATGTTTACTATTGTTATTATTATCAACATCCTTTTTAAGAAATGTATTTCTACTATTTAAGAATTTCCCCATTTCTCTCTTTTTTTTCTCTTCCTATTTATTTCTTATAATTTTTGGATTTGGGAAAAGAGCAAGGTCTACTTTAAAAGTCTTGCTCCATAGGTTCTTTAAAATATACATATGGTATAAAATTAGGCCTTATGCCAAACGAGGACCACGTGTGATCACCAATTTGCAGGTGAGTTTTTGCTTAAAGTTGTCATCAAGAATTAAGGCCAAGCAAAAAATCTTTCTAGGTTATCTGCTTCAGTGACATGGCATTTTTTAAATTAACCTTTGTTATTGTTTTTGAGGATATAGCCATTCCTGCTAACTAGCCTTTTTTGCTAGCATTTTCAATGAGAGTGTTCAAGACTCTCTGACTTGTCATATGGCAAGAAACTCTATTTTTCTTATCTGTACCATGGGGTTAATGTTCTCCAAGGGGTTTCAAATCATGTATATAAAACATCCAGCCCAACGGCTGACATAATGTGGGTTCTCTGTCTATGGTGGTTGCTGCTCAGTTGCTAAGTCATGCCCAACTCTTTGTGACCCCATGGACTATACACACTAGGCCTCGCTGCCCCTCACCATCTCCTGGGGTTTGCCCAAGTTCACGTCTGTTGAATCGATGATGCCATCCAACCACCTATGGTAACACTTATTAATTAGCTAATGAGGAAGAGGAAAAGGAGGTGAATTAGAAATCATTTAGCCATTTTTCCCAGCCCTTTTATAGTCTCATAAACAATTACCTAACAGAAGGGACAAATCAAGCCATTATACATGATTATATATGTTTTCAAGCAATACCTGCCCAGAGTTTCTTCTTGATGAAGATGATGTACCCAAAATGCATTCTTTGTCTGCCTTTCTTTGTCACATGTAGGTAGTCCCCCAAATATACAACAGTTTCTTGGGCTGTCCACAGTTCAGATTTCTTGGAATATTTTAACAAAAGAGCACCTTGAATAAAAGATAAGATGAATACTGACCTTATTTTTCAAAAAGATCTTGCAATTCACAGATAAGATGAATTGTAACACAGGTACCAATCTGTGTTCATTTGAAATACTCAACTTTTTAATATATTTTCTCAAATTTTATCCTGTTCTATGACTATTACTAAAAAGTTAGTGAAGTACAATAAAAAGGTAAAGTTTGAGAAATTACAATGAAAATTGCCTTTGATTCACAAAATCTCTTGTTTGTGATGGCAAGGTATTGAGGCCAGAGCTTCTGTATGAAAGTAATGAAAAATAAAAAGGCTTTTCAAACAGCAAAAGCCCAGAGACCATCTTAGAACGAGTGACATGCGAATACAACTTCTTCTGACTATCTGGGAATCTCAAATAAAAGAGGCTGCTACCTATGTGAGATCACACAGATAGAAATAAGTTGAATAATTTTACTCCAAAAGTTCCTCACAACTCCAGGGATCCTAGATTACATATGAAAGTTCAACCTGATTTTCTCTTACGTATTTTAAGTTGGGAAACTCCAGGAATTACTGAGAAAATATAGCTATTGTACAAAGATGAAAACTCAACTGAAAAAGAAAAAGATAAAGAGGAAAAAATAAGGGTTGTTTTCACCTTAAAGAAAGGAAGACTAGTGCAAGCAAGAAAGGATCTCTTCGAGGGGGAAGACCAACATGAACCCTAAGGAAGAAAGGCAACATTTTGAGATCCAAGTTAAAATAAAGTGAACAAGGACCTCCAGTGACTAGGTTGTGGTAATGAATAAATGAACAGGAGACTCAGGAGAATATTTAAAGTGAAATAAGCCTACAAGTTTGGGGTGGGGAGGAAGGAGACGACTGAGGTTGTAGAGAGATGATGCTCAGGGTTGGGTGACTCCGAGAAGCTGGGGAAGGAAATGAGGTGAGCTGCGTGTACACACATGTAGAAAGGGCAGTGAAGGAAGGGAAGAAGCAAGGAGAGGATGCATAACTTGTCCAGTTTCTTCACCTTTGGGGCTTGCTTCCTCCCATGTGCTTTTTCACCCATAAAATGGCACACAGACAAAACAATAAAGCAGCTGCCTAACTCTCAGAAATGTGACTTTGAAACGGCATAAACTCACAGTAAGCAGGGAAACCCTAGTATTAGAAAATTTTGCTTCTTTTGGCCACAACTTGATCTTTCAGTCTGACTTCAAGGTGGCAGGTAAAACACTGAAACACTTTGAAGCAGAAGTTCTTAACATTGGCTTTATACAAAAAATCACTGGGGAGCTCTGAAAAAATACAGATGCCTGGCCCCACACCATAGACGCATGAGGCTGGAATCTCTGGGGTGAGGCACTGGAAGTTTTAAAGAGCTAAAAAGCCTCTTGGGAGATCCTCCTGTGGTACCAGTGTTGAGAACTACTACTTTAGTATCCAGTACTTAGCAATCCACATAGCCTGTCTCCTCTGAAAGGCATTTTGCAATAGTTTTTTTCCTCATTCACATAATTCTTCAGTACCTTGGAGGATATTACAATGTGATCCTCTGGGCTAAGAGAAGAACCTTCTTTTGTCTTCTCCCCAGCCTCTCCACCGCTTCTAAGCTGTGTTAGACACACTGACTGCTGGGTGGCCCCAGCTCAGGCTTCCTTGTGCTGTTCCTGAGGCGGGAAGCAGCTGCTAAATGCACGTGACTAATGCAGAGCCTGGCAAGAAACCACTCAGTAGATGTGAACATGACGAGTGCCTCCTAGAAGGATGATGTGTAACTAGGTCAAACTCCATTCCCTGGAGTTTCGAATGGGAAACACAGAAAAACCAGCTGTGGCAATGAGAATCAACAGAGGAGATACTGGGTACATACGGCATCCAGAACTGTTTCAAACCCTGACTGATGACGGCTCCCACGACCTGTGAGACCCTCCCTTATCGCCTACGTAGCAAATCTCCAATGTTGAGGCAGCTTGAGTGAGCCTCTATTCTTTGCAACCTTTAGAGTCCATCACAGAGTGAAGAAGGCCCCTAACTACATCTTTCTCTGTGTACTCACAAAGCATCACAGCTGTCTATACCTTTCATGAGCTTTAAGTGATCCACAGAACAGAAACATCAGAGGGCCCTCAACAAACAGAGAAGCTTCCTGAAACGGTGTACTTACTATGTGCTCCATGGAGTTGGCTGGATTTAAAAACGCCTGTATGCTCCAGTCTCTGGAACAGCCAATCATGCCTCACCCCTGCCAAGAGCTTTTCAAAGTCATCAGGCTGCAGGGTGCGGGCCTCAAGGATCTCCTGCTTTGTCATTCCTGGCAATGAAACAAAAGAACTTCCACTGGAATTCAGAAAAGACCATAGATTTTCTCCCTCAGAAGAACCACTGGAGATTGCCGGTGATTTCAGCCACCAAGGTGAGGATAAGCTGGAGTTCTGGCTGCAGTTTAGCAGGATTCCAGGTTCATTTGCTTCCTCCGTGGTAGTGCAGTCCTCGCTGAGGACAGGGGCGGAAGTCTTACTGCGTACTGAGGAACTGGGGATCTGGGCTCCCTGAATGTGCGGCTGCTTCCAAGTGCACGGTCTAGGGGAGCCGCGTGTGCTCGTGGTGTGAACATCTGTATCGCCCAGCAGTGGGCTCTCCTCATCCACCGTGGAGGCATCAGGGTCAATGCCCTGCTCTTTGACTGACAGACCATTTTTCCCCGAGTTAGGGTTTTGAACAAGCCAATGAGGAGTGTAAGAGTTACATGCTACTGTGGAACTTTTGTCCAGAGACTCGTCCGTGACTGAGTGGAAGTCTACGGGAACATCTGCTCTTTCTGCTATTTTTCCTTCTGGGTCAACCCAGCAGGGGCTGTCTTTAAATGGAGGACCTGTGCCTCCTTTGATTTCTTCTCTCTTCTCTTCTTCCTCCTCGTCCTTGGCATCACCGTTGATTTCTCGAAACTCATCAATTGTTTCAAAGGTTTCTTCTTCTTGGATGGAGGATATGTGGCCACGTTCTTAGGCCACCCAGAATCAGAAGTCCAAGAAGCAGAACAAAACGAGGGTCTGGAATGAGCAGAAGTATTTCTGGACTCCACATTTCCAACTTCCTGCATGCCTCCTTTAAACCACCCTCCACCAGAGGCCAATGAAATGTCTGTTGTGCTATGAGGTGGGAAGGTTGCCAAGGGCATGGACTCGTGCAGCTGACATTGAGAAGACTCTAAACTGTCATCCCTGGGCACCTGGAGAGAGAGACCATGCAGGTCTGAAGACAGTGGGTGCTCAGCTCTGCTCGCCCCATTCACCTCCTGCTCGTCTGACAGGGCAGTGGAACACTGCGTGTCCACAGGATGCTCCTCCTTGCTCAGCTCTCTTCCGGCGGACATAGCATCAACATGATAATTCACTTCCTCCCAGCTTGTAGAAGACCTGTGCCCTGATAACTTGCTCCAAGAACTGGAGCTCAGGCTGTCACTCAGAGACTTGTTCAGGACAGCTCCCCCACCATTGCTGTGGTCTGCTGGCTCAGCTTCGGTCTCCACATCTTCATCCACAGAGACTCGAAACGCATCAGAAGCGGCCCAGTTTCTCCTTCCCGCCCTCCTGAGTTTCTCCTGACTGTTCATCGCCGTTCTGGAGGAAGATATTACCATGCCTTTTTCAAAATGTGCGTTGTCCTCCGTGGCACTCACGGTATCTATGTTTTTCGTTTCTGTTTTTAGATCTGTGATACAGACTCCTGTTTTCATACCTTTCTGTTTATTTTTGTTGTTTCCACACGTGCTTTCAAATATCTCACACACTGAAGTGTGGTGCTGTGAATAGGCTTCAAGGATTTTCGGGAAATCCACTTGCCCATGTAAGATGGGCTTCTCTGACCCACGCTTAAATCCCTCTGGAACGTAAGACTTGTCATCTAAATTTGAGAAGCTTTGAACTTGTAACTGTTCCTTCACCCGGGTGACAACAGACATGATTTCCTGAGAGATAGCTTCTCTCTCCTGACTTCTGGAGGAACGCTGAAAGTATACAGCTTTCCCATAGCTTCACCACAGAGCTGACTTGCTGTTTGGACGGTCTCCATCTCCCCATAGAGTCTTCGGTGCACAGTGGTGAGACCAAAAGCAGCTTTAAGAAAACTATGGAGCTCCTGTTTTCCTGTAACTGGTTCATCACGTTTCTTGGTGAGGAGGCCAATTTCAAAGGCTTCTTTGGCTTCACTTAGATATGAATTTTTCATTCCTGGAGGACAGTCCTTAGAACTACTATATGACAAGAGGCATGTGCCACGGATATTCTGAGGAAAATATCAGATACAAAATCAGACACTGAATTAGAAACTGGAAGTGAATCAGGGAAAAGTTTTCATTCCTGGAGGACAGTCATTAGAAGTAGTATTTTTTAAAAAAATGTGCCATGGATGTTCTAATAAAAATACATAAACATTGAGTCAAGGACCTGTGGTCTTTTTGATGCCTCAGGAGAAGGGACTAGGACATATGTGATTGGTTGGCACGAAGGGGTAAGAAATTAGCTTTAGCTTCCATCCTACTGTAGCCCTGATGCTTTTGATCAAAGATGATAAAATTGCTGTCATTGCTGCTAATGCTATTTTCAGCAAACAGAGTCTATACATGGGACATGGACGTAATAATTTTGTTATATACAAGCACATAATTTGTTTACTGATGGTCAAAACAATAGACTTGTGGCTTCCAAATCCCTCTGGATATTTGGATCACCTGGGAGGTATTCCATAATGAATGATTTCTGGGTAAGAATCCCAGGCCTTTACATGTAGTGGATTTAGGGTAGAGCCCAAGAATATGTATTTTGAAAGGGCTTTCAGGTGATTCTGACATGCCTGGGAACCCTTGTTCTACAGCAGATAACATCATATCCCCCGGCTGCAGTAACTTAGCTCCCCATCAGCAGGATGTCACTACTCTGACTGATATGACCTCTACATACATGAAGTCCGCTCACAATTACCTAATGATGCACACAAATCCTATCTTAAGGTGAGACTCTTCCCTCCCCTGGTGATGTCTGTCCTTTATCGAGCCCATCCTTGCATGAAATGTTGGAAAAGACCCTGATGCTGGGAGGGATTGGGGGCAGGAGGAGAAAGGGACGACCGAGGATGAGATGGCTGGATGGCATCACAGACTCAATGGACGTGAGTCTGAGTGAACTGCGGGAGTTGGTGATGGACAGGGAGGCCTGGCGTGCTGCGATTCATGGGGTCGCAAAGAGTCGGACACGACTGCGCGACTGAACTGAACTGGTGATGTCTGTCACTGGGGAGAGGAGCAAGGACGGGCTATGCCCTGCTTACCATAGCCGTGAGCACGAAGAGGGGCGTGTAGGGGCTGAAGGCAGCCGCTAGCTTGCAGGCTTCAGCGGCTGACAGCAAGTGGTGGTCAAACTCCTTCAGCAAGCCCTGCGAGGGAACAGGCGTCCAAGTGTATTGTGAGAAAACAAGAGGCCGAGCGTATACTGTTGACAATTATTTACCCATTAGCAAAAGACAGACAGGCTATAAAATTCCTTTGCTTTCCTTTCAAGATTCTGAGGGGTGCCCTACGCCTCACCACAACCATTTCAGAACAGTGCCAAGAAAGATAAGTGCGTAAAGACCCCAGGACACTGACCATCCTTTCCCCCACACCCATACACCATCCATCCCCAACTCGCCCCACAGAGAGAGCCTCACATGTGCCAACATTCGTAGTGCCTGCCCACGCAAAGGGATTCAGGCTAGTTTCTTCAAAGGATCGTGCGGCTCTCTGTTCACAGAACCCTGAGCGTTTTGCAGTCAGATTCGCTAATGATTTCTGCATTGTTCTTGGCAAAGAAGGCTTGAATGTACAATTTCATAGCAATTAAGACCCATTCATTTATTCCAGAAGTATGTATGGAGTATCCCCATGTGCCAAGCGCTGTTCTAGCCATGCAGGAGAGAGGAGACAGTGAGCCTGCAATGAACTTATTTTCTATTAAGGGGAGGGGATCAAAAATACACAAAATATGTAGAGTGTGTAATATTTGAGACGGCAATAATGTTCCAGAGAAAAATACAGTAAGAAGGGGTCAAGGAGGCCCAAGGCGGGAGGGCAGTTTGCAATTTTAAACAATCCTCAGAGAGAACTTCACTGGACAAGGAACATAACCCTTTTCCTGTGTTTTGGTCTGTCTGATAGCAAAAGCAACATTCTGCTAAGATTCAGAGTACAAGCAGCAAGCTATATGTATTCTTGCTGCTGCTGCTGCTGCTGCTAAGTTGCTTCAGTCGTGTCCGACTCTGTGCAACCCCATAGACGGCAGCCCACCAGGCTCCCCCGTCCCTGGGATTCTCCAGGCAAGAGTACTAGAGTGGGTTGCCATTGCCTTCTCTGATGTGTGTTTTTACGCTACTCTAATTGGTACTGAGTACAGTTACTGCTGTAGTTTTGGTATTTGAAAAAAAGGCAATGTTGATGATACTATGAAAATGTCAATTTGAGTGCAGTGCAGGAAAGCAGTCCATGTCTGTGCAATGCTCTGAACTGGTTAGAGATCTGGTTTCTGCTCCCAGTTCTCTTTCTTACTGACTGCGCAGGTTGCGGAGGTTACCTAGTTTCTCTAGACCTCAGTTTACTTTCCTCTAAAAGGGGAGTGACACATTCTGCTCTACCTTATGCCTAGGTAGACGGAGTGTATGTGGCTCACATACATATGTACACACACTTCTTGAGTTATAAAACAATAGATAAATATTTATAATCATTACTATTACAGATAGGAGCCTGGACAAACAACTGATGCCCTGATTTGAACAGACTGTAATTAAAGTCTTAAAGTTATTACCCTTTTACTTTGTCATTGAGAGAGTTCAAGTGTAGAAACTGAATTTTGTGATAATCTGAAAGGAAATCATGGGGTTCAAAGCATTTATCACTTTGATTTCATTCATTCATTCATTCTTTTTTTCCCCTAGTACCTCTGTAGGTCTGGTGCTGGCATAGCTCACATACATATGTACACACACTTCTTGAGTTATAAAACAATAGATAAATATTTATAATCATTACTATTACAGATAGGAGCCTGGACAAACAACTGATGCCCTGATTTGAACAGACTGTAATTAAAGTCTTAAAGTTATTACCCTTTTACTTTGTCATTGAGAGAGTTCAAGTGTAGAAACTGAATTTTGTGATAATCTGAAAGGAAATCATGGGGTTCAAAGCATTTATCACTTTGATTTCATTCATTCATTCATTCTTTTTTTCCCCTAGTACCTCTGTAGGTCTGGTGCTGGCATAATATAGCCAAGGAACTGTTAGACAGCATAGGAACTGTTCCTCAGGCTTGTTCACATTACTTGAAGAGGGCAGATATTGTGAGACACTGTGAGGGGAGATACTCTCCCTGACTCCTGGAGAGAGAACTAACCAAGAATAACACTGACAGTTTTGTGGGTAATGCTACTCTGCACCGTAGTTTTGCCAAGTGATGATTACCAGGTTAATGTCAGGATTGCTTTTAAACTTTTCATAATCTTTCTTGCTCATGGAGACGAAGATGTCTGCCAATATACCTAGTGATGTGGAAATGCCCTGTAAGGAAATACAAACAAAACACAGATGAGGAACTTATAGTCAATTCTTGCTCTCAAGTCCCAAAGTCAACGATTGGCCCTCCATATGAACCATTGCTTATTATTATCATTTGTTATTATGACTCTGAAGATACTTCTTGACTGGATGTCACTGGGCTTGAAAGATTATCACATCCTGAGGACATGGGCATAATGTAAACTCAGCTATTTCTTAGCAGGGCTTTGCTCGACCGTCGACATGAACTAGTCCCCAATGCTAGGTATACGGAACTGACCCAAGCAAGAGTTCCCACCCCCAACTCCATTTGTGTTTTTAAAAGGATTGTAGGCAGCGGTGTTGTTACACAGTTCAGGGAAATGTATAACCCAAAGCTTCAGTTAACGAGGAGAATGTTCTCATGGTCACAGAGGATGAGTACATCAAGGAAAGCTAATGTTGCTTCTCAATTTCTCAAATAAAGATGCTATGTAAACGGCTGAGGTCTTTTCCCACCTAACCAAAGGAGAATGATTTTACAGAATGCAATTGAGCCATCCCAACTTTGCTATGGAATGAGGTAAAGGCTAAATATATAATAAAATTAATACGAGTAGAAATAAATGGATCAGTAGAAATAAATATACAGATAGTTGCAAATATATAGAGAAACACTAAATACATGCCAAGAACTGGGCTTGAAAGATTATCACATCCTGAGGACATGGGCATAATGTAAACTCAGCTATTTCTTAGCAGGGCTTTGCTCGATCGTCGACATGAACTAGTCCCCAATGCTAGGTATACGGAACTGACCCAAGCAAGAGTTCCCACTCCCAACTCCATTTGTGTTTTTAAAAGGATTGTAGGCAGCGGTGTTGCTACACAGTTCAGGGAAATGTATAACCCAAAGCTTCAGTTAATGAGGAGAATGTTCTCATAGTCACAGAGGATGAGTACATCAAGGAAAGCTAATGTTGCTTCTCAATTTCTCAAATAAAGATGCTATGTAAACGGCTGAGGTCTTTTCCCACCTAACCAAAGGAGAATGATTTTACAGAATGCAATTGAGCCATCCCAACTTTGCTATGGAATGAGGTAAAGGCTAAATATATAATAAAATTAATACGAGTAGAAATAAATGGATCAGTAGAAATAAATATACAGATAGTTGCAAATATATAGAGAAACACTAAATACATGCCAAGAGTCTAGTTGTGAGTAAGGACGCACAAGACAGAAAGGGAGTTTTTAAATGTTTCTGGTCCTATTGTTCGTTCATTCATGTTTGTGTTCAGTCATGTTTGACTCTTTGCAACCCCATGGACTGCAGCACACCAGGCCTCCCTGTCCATCACCAACTCCTGGAGTTTACTCAAACTCATGTCCATTGAGTTGGTGATGCCATCCAACCATCTCATCCTCTGTCATCCCCTTCTCCTCCTGCCTTCAATCTTTCCCAGCATCAGGGTCTTTTCCAGTGAGTCAGTTCTTTGCAACCCATGTCCAGTTCTAACTGTTGCTGCTTGACCTGCAAACAGATTTCTCAGGAGGCAGGTCAGGTGGTCTGGTATTCCCATCTCTTTCAGAATTTTCCACAGTTTGCTGTGGAAAATCCACACAGTCAAAGGCTTTGGCAGTCAATAAACCGAATGAATCAACAAAAATATAACCAATAAAATTGATAAATGATAAACTCAATTGTGCCATAAGGTAATAACTTTCCAAAGGCAAATATAGGAAATGAGAAAATAAACATGAGACAAACAACCTTTTTATCTGGCTGAGGAAGTGTCAGATATCCCATGATTGAGGCCCATATTAACTCTGCTGCTTCATACCACATCCCTGCAAAAAAAGGAGATAGGACAAATTGCTAGTATCTGTGCTCTTGTGTCAGAAAATACTATTAAAAACTAATACAAAAAGATGATTTTGCATTTTGTAAGAATATTTACAACTAGACTAGACTGACAGCAATGACTAGATAGCAACCTGCTAGAAAAACAACAATCTGCTTTTCTGGTTGGTTTAATACAGATAATTTTTCCCTTTCACAGAGAAACAGTAAGAAATATTACATATCACATGTATATGAAATATATTAATATATAAATGATTATCTCCATTATTTTCAGGACAACAATTATCTTCTGTTTAAAAATTTCAAATACATTAGTTTGCATTTTAAAATACAATTAAGGTCCTCAATGGCACCCTACTCCAGTACTCTTGCCTGGAAAATCCCATGGATGGAGGAGCCTGGTAGACTGCAGTCCATGGGGTCGCTAAGAGTCGGACACGACTGAGCGACTTCATTTTCACTTTTCACTTTCATGCATTGGAGAAGGAAATGGCAAACTATTCCAATGTTCTTGCCTGGAGAACCCCAGGGACGGGGGAGCCTGGTGGGCTGCCATCTATGGGACTGCACAGAGTCGGACACGACTGAAGTGACTTAGCAGCAAGCTTTGCTAGTAAAACTCAGAAATACCCTCCGAGGAACAAATGGGTAAGTTATCAGGGTGTGTGTGTGCACTCAGTCATGCCGACTCTTTGCAGCCCCATGGACTGTATGTGGCCGGTCAGGTTCTTCCGTCCATGGAATTTTCCAGGCAAGAATACTGGAGTGGGTTGACATTCCCTACTCCAGGGATCTTCCTGACCCAGAGACTGAACTCGTATCTTTTGCATCTCTTGCATTGGCAGGTGGATTCTTTACCACTAGCACCATCTGGGAAGCCCAGTTATCAGCATAGTTTTAGAATAAGAGTGTCACTTATCACATGGAGTCCTGCTGAACTGATAGCCAGATGCTAGAAATAGTACCAAGAAAAGTCACAATATAGAAACGTAAGTTTCTTTAACAAAACTCAACAGAAAACTATTTTGTTTTGTTAATGCTCATAATATTCCTGGCATCTTAAGTGTCAGTCTCTTTTTGATGAGGAAACTAAGGGAAGTGGAACAATATCAACCAGATCCAATGAGAAAAGCCCACAGTGAAATCGCTTAGGCAGACTTGGTAAAATGAGACTTGAGAGGATGACTGTACCCAACTTCTGCAGAATTTGCCCTCTTATCTGTATGCAGACTGACTGCACCAGGACCTTGTCGCTTTCATTTCTGTACAGCCAGGTACCTACAATAAAAGGGGGGGGAAAGAAAAACATTTTTGGCCTTGAATTATTACAGAAATAGCCTGGTGAAATAAAACTATCGTCATGGAAGCCTTCCTGAACATATGTGACATAGATTCGGTAGACAATCTCTTCTCTGTATGTAGAATAAGGTCTAACCTATAACCTACAAGGCTTCACAGGAGTTGACTCCTGCCTGGTCCCCCCCTCTCCCCATAACCAACTGGGTACTGCTTGTGTCCCTTATAATAGCAGCCAACTCTTGCTAGTGGTAGAGAATTTGCCTGTCAATACAGGAGATGCAAGAGATGCGAGTTCGATCCCTGGACCGGGAAGATCCCCTGGAGTAGGAAAAGGCTACCTGCTCCAGTATGCTTGCCTAGAAAGATTCACGGACAGAGGAGCCTGGTGAGCTACAGTCCACAGGGTCTAAACAGTCAGACATGACTGAACACCTGCATGTGTGCTTGCACACACACACACACACTTACTTGCTTCATGGTATCTGCACTTGTCATTCCTACTACTTGGGATTCTGCTCCCTCCAACTCCTACTCCAGGGACCATCCTCAATGGTCTTGCCTCCAAGGCTTCCCAGATTAATTAATTACAGTGTCACCCCCACTGTCTTGTGGTTCCTGAGAAGAGGGCGGGATCCATCCCATTCACCCAAAATTGGTTTGGATGTTGAAACTGATGATTCCACACATACACCGAGGGGATATGAAAAGATTTAGTGCTCACATAATGAGCCTTTCTGAGGAGGTCAAGGAAAGCACCTAAGCTGGTCCGTTTGACTTAAGTGAAGGGAGTGGTGGGTGGCTTCTCTTTTTATTTTGATTAGGGTGTGGGGCTGGGGTAAAGGTTCCCACAAGCTAGGCCAAGGTTTACTGATAAATGAGCTTTAGAAAAACTCGGGCTGTCCAGACGTGGGGCACAAGAGGAAGAAGCTGGGGCCTGATAACTGCCAGTGGCCAAACATCAAAAATAGGCTCTTTATCATAATCTCTCACTATTCTCTACCACAATGACCCCCTTACTTTCTCCCTGGCTTTTAATCTACGCGTGTGTGTGTCAGGGAGTGCAGAAGATGGGAAATGATGCATATTGTAGGTTAGTGATGGTGGCCACAGAAGAGGTATATGGTCAATATTTTCATTTCCAATTGGCTTCCCACTGGAAATGTCTACAAGTTTCAAGGACTTTGAGACCTTATATCCAACTATGCTGCTGCTGCTGCTGCTAAGTCGCTTCAGTCGTGTCCGACTCTGTGCGACCCCATAGATGGCAGCCTATCAGGCTCCTCCGTCCCTGGGATTCTCCAGGCAAGAACACTGGAGTGGGTTGCCATTTCCTTCTCCAATGCATGAGAGTGAAAAGTGAAAGTGAAAGTCGCTCAATCGCGCCTGATTCTTAGCGACCCCATAGACTGCGGCCCACCGGGCTCCTCCGCCATGGGAGTTTCCAGGCAAGAGTACTGGAATGGGGTGCCATTGCCTTCTCTGATATCCAACTATATTGAGCTTAAAAGTCAACTAGGGGACTTCCCTAACTTCCACCGCAGCAGGCATGGGTTCAATCCCTGGTATGGGAACGAAGATCCCACATGCTGTGCATGGCACAGCCAAAAAATAGGAATAAAAAAAGTTGGCTGGGAATCGTGTTCAACTTGTTGGGAAACTTGTTGAATGCCTAGAAATTCAGACAAGATATCTGAGGCTTAAATTACTTGTTACTCAACTATTAGGACTTCCTTCCTTTCATGTATGAGTAAATATTCTAAGAAAGATATCCAACTATATTGAGCTTAAAAGTCAACTAGGGGACTTCCCTAACTTCCACCGCAGCAGGCATGGGTTCAATCCCTGGTATAGGAACGAAGATCCCACATGCTGTGCATGGCACAGCCAAAAAATAGGAATAAAAAAAGTTGGCTGGGAATCGTGTTCAACTTGTTGGGAAACTTGTTGAATGCCTAGAAATTCAGACAAGATATCTGAGGCTTAAATTACTTGTTACTCAACTATTAGGACTTCCTTCCTTTCATGTATGATTAAATATTCTAAGAAATCCATTTCCAAATACGTGGGTTTTTTTTTTAGTAAATTTTTTTTTCTCTTTTTTTCCTTATTCTTTTATTTTTTTAATTTTTTTTTTTTTTACTTTACAATACTGTATTGGTTTTGCCAAAATACATTTTTATTACATTTTCTCTGTAGCCAAATACAGTTTATTTTTCAGATCACTTAAATACATAAAGCTGTAAGTGTATTCTCCTGAACTTACAGGCTCAATTTTCATTCACAATTTTTTACAAAGCTTCAGCTGAGCCTTTTCTGAAGCCCAGGGAGTTACCTACTTTCACAACGAATGCTGATTAGGGAACACCCTCCACAATAAAGCAGGGCAATATTAGAAGACTTGGTTGTTTTATTTTCATTTTTGATAAGAGAAAATGGAAACATAGAGAAGTAAACTGCTCGACCAAAGCCACTTCTTTCATCGGGGCAGAGCCAGTTCCAGGGAGTTCGGGAATATCCAGTGCACAGTAACTGCGAGGTCACTGAGTTGTTTCTGAACTGGAATTCTGGTAGGGACAGTGCGTGAAGGTTATGGTGACGATATGACAGCACCTTACCCGTTGCTCCATTGTTGCTTATTAGACTGCTCAGGATATACTCTGCTTTTAAAAGTTTCCCTGAAAAGAAGCAACCAAATCCACATAATTAGTTCTGAGCACGTGCTTTAAATACTACTGCTGTTCATGCTCTAAGGTTAACACATTATAACCGGGAAACATCCTATATTAAAATTTAAAATCAGTAACTACACCATACAAAAGTGAAAAGGAAGATGCCGTTTTCAGGAATTGGTAAGATGGGAAGTTATGCAGTCACTGAAACTGCAATTAGATCCACATGCATATACACATGTGTGTATGTATGCACACGTATTCTTTATATGAACAAATAATCCATTCATACAGAGTAAGGCTTGAGAAGTACAGGCAAACCTTTCTCAGAGGCTGCATCTCCTTCTTGTGAAAACTATGCCAGGACTCTACTCCAAAAGCAGAGTTGAGTTGCCTGTGAAGTGAACAGACTATTTACAGAATTATTAGGGCTTCCCTGGTGGCTCAACTGGTAAAGAATCCGGGAGACAGCCTGCAGTGTAGGAGACCCAGGTTCAATCTCTGGGTCAGGAAGATCCCCTGGAGAAGGAGACAAAAAACCCACTCCAGTATTCTTGCTTGGGAAACACCATGGACAGAGGAGCCTGGTGTGCTACAGTCCATGGAGTCGCAAACAGTTAGACACAGCTTAGCGACTAGACCACAATAGAATTATCAGGAAGGAATTTTTTAGGGGGTTGGTAGAGAAGCTCTTTGTAAACTTTTCACTGACTTCATCAACACCACATAGGAGGGGCCTAACCTATGAATGATTGTTTCATAGGCCTAACTATGAATTCATAGGCCTAACCTAATTCATAGGCCTAATCTATGAATGTAAGTAGGAATCTCAATCATTTATCCTTTTATCCATTTCTGCTTCCAGGTCACTCTAAGCCCTACATGGTCTGGCCTCTGGGACTTCTTTGACCTCATCTCTACCATTCTTTCCCTCATCCTCATTCCTACTTTGGTGACAGTGGCTTCCTGACTATTCCTTGAACCTGTCAGGCTTGTTCCCATGTCAAGGTCTTTGTATTTACAATTATTTTAGTTTGGAATGCTTTTATCTCAGATATATACAAAGCTTGCTCCCTTCTCCTTTAGGAGATGCTCAGATGTTACTTCACTATCTCATAAAGCCCTCCCTGACCACCCTATTTCAAAGTGCACACACAACCATATACCTGATTGTGGCAGAGTGTGTTCCAAAGGCAGTCACAACAATCTCTTCCGACCCACATGTTCTTTTGCAATGTGACCCTGCCACTCCTCCAACAAGAAGTGGAATCTAGAATTTATTTTCCTCCCCTGAGCCTGAAGTGGCCCTGTGACCTACTGTGGACAGAGGACGTGGCAGAAGTGACACTGTGCACCTTTCTGGTCGGGACATTGAGAGACACCTCTGGAGTGTGGATGTTTCTCTGGAGCGTAGGTTTGTACTTGATCTGCTAGGCCCCAGAAATTTCAGTACTGAATTAGTTTTCTCTTAATTACTTGCTGGGGTAATTGTGGGTAAATTCAGACTCCACATGGATACCTGGCACAGACTTGCTGCTATTTCTTTTTGGATGGATATATACATATATTACTCCATGGCAAATAGAAGGGGAAACAGTGGAAGTAGTGACAGATTTCCTCTTCTCGGGCTCCAAAATTACTGTGGACAGGGACTGCAGCCATGAAATCAGAAGACAATTGCTTCTTGGCAGGAAAAGCGATGACAAACCTAGCCAGTATGTTGAAAAGCAGAGACATTACTCTGCTGACAAAGGTCCATCTAGTCAAGGCTGTGGTCTTCCCAGTAGTCAGGTATGGTTGTGAGAGCTGGACATAAAGAAGGCAGAGCAACAAAGAATTGATGCCCTTGAACTGTGGGGCTGGAGAAGACTCCTGAAAGTCCCTTGGACAGCAAGGAGATTAAACTAGTCAATTTTAAAGGAGATCAACCTTAAATATTCTCTGGAAGGACTGACGCTAAAGCTGAACTTCCAGTATTTTGATCATCTGATACAAACAGATGACTCATTAGAAAAGTCTCTGATGCTGGGAAAAATAGAGGGCAGGAGGAGAAGAGGGCATCAGAGGATGAGGTGGCTGGACGGCATCACCAATGCAATGAACATGAACTTGGGCAAGCTCTGGGAGATGGTGACGGACAGGGAGGCCTGGAGTGCTGCGGTCCATGGGGTCGCAAAGAGTCAGGAACGACTGGGTGACTGAACAATAACAACAAAATATATGTATATATTTGGCTTCCATCTCAGAGCTTGGGCAGAGAGCAGGCTTCCCTCCCCGACTTCTCTGGTGGGGTTGGTAGAACTGTTCATCCCATTTCATAGCTGTGCAAACTTTTAAGAATTCCAGCTTTATGCAAATATTGCACCCCACGAAGCCCAAGGCCCTGTCCCTGCACAGGAATTAAAGTGGCAATCCTTTCCCTTAGACTATATCCGGGGACGGGGGAGCCTGGTGGGCTGCTGTCTATGGGGTGGCACAGAGTTGGACACGACTGAAGTGACTTAGCAGCAGCAGACTGTATCCAAGTGTAAATCCCTTTGGTTATAGCGTCAGGAGTAGTAATCTACTATTCTGACTTTGAACATCTATCTTTCGTGCATTTAAAAACATTGAATTTACTATATTTATGTAATGGGAGAAGATTCCGCCTTCTCCACGTTGATGGAACTGTAAGTCTGAATCTTTATCTCTAATTGTGGCTTGAAAGGTTTTGTCTAATTTCAGGCAAGAGTGAGCTGAGCAGGCCCAGGGCATCCTCTTGCCTCTGAAATCTCATGATGTTGAATACTCAGACCTTTGGAATGCGTTTTGAGTGGATACCTGGAAGGCTAGGTCAAAGGGCAAAACAGGAAGATGTGCTGTCCCCTCGTATTATTTTTGTTCCTTTTCCCTACCCTTATAGTATCACACACACTTCTGCTCCATCAGGGTTTCCCAAATGCTGGGGGATTGAGATGCCCTTCTCCTGTAACTTCTCTGCTTTCCAGGACACCACTCCTGCTCTAAGCCCCCCTTTCTCTCTGAGAAACCCAGAGTAGGTAGAGGCTCAAGAGATGTTTGGGGCAGATGTTCATTAGTCAGCACCTAATCCTGAGGCTGAGTTTGTCTTCTTGTGGCACTTCTGGTGGTATCTCTGAGGAAATGACAACTCCAACTGTTGGAGAATAAGATCTAGGACTTTTACCTTAGACATATGATATGCAGGCAGAGAAGTGTACTGCTCATGATGGTAGCCAGGCTTAACCCATCATCAGGAGAAAAAACCTATACTACCTTGGTTAGAGATGTGAGAGACAACCAACCAACCAGCCAAATAAGTGAAAAGATTACTGCTTGTGTAAAGCAAAGCTATCAACACACCTGCCTACCAACTTGACCTTGATTAACATGTCACACTACAGCAAATCAGTGTATTATAAAACATGCCCTCTGTTCCAAGTTCTATTTAGTGAGAACAAACATTAGGACACTGCCTGCCCACACCCAGCTCTCATTTCTCGGTGCCACTGTCCCCTTGCCAGAGAACGTTCTGCTGACACATCACTCCATCTGATGCAGTCAGGAGGAACACTAGTGGTTAGGTTTCTCTCATACCTTAAAGATGATAAACCCCAAACATTATAAAAATGTCCCCAATTATGGACATTGAAGTAAGACTTTTTATTTCCTAAGTTCAACTCTGTTGATGTAGTTACTTTAGAAAACTCTATAATAAGACCCGGGTACAATTTACACACAGCTGCAAGAACTTGTGAATGAGCTTGGGCTTTTGAAAAGTTAGCCTCCACAAGCCCATTTCTCTGTCCTTTTATCTCTGCCCCTCTCTGTATTCAACAACTTTCTCATTCAGTATAGTCAGTACAGTTCCTTTTCAAAGGAAATGAAGTAGTTAAAAGATATTTTAACCTCTTCAAGTACAGAGTTATTAAAACTAAAGTAATAGCAAAACCCAGTTTTAAAAATAAGCCAGTTCTGTTTCTGGGAGAGGTAACTTGCATTCTGTTTTTGTCCTTTACCTTTTCACTCTTGGAAATGAGAACAGCAGGCTACAGGTTTCTAAACCTTATGGTTATCAGTAATTTAAATAATTCAACAATTCTATGGAAGCGAACTTCGCTGTAACACAGAACAGGCCCCTACCCCCACCAGCCCTCCTCTACATTACAGCCTCAGTTAGAATGTCAGCCTCATTTTTCATTTCATTCAAAGTGACAGAAGGAAAAAAAAAGATACTTTAAGGCCTAATCAGGTACTGTACCGGTGCTCCTAGTGATGGAAAAAAAAATCTCAAATTACTTCAGTGGGTTTGTCAGCTCTATTGTTAGCATAGTCAAGTGGCCCTACAGAAAGGAACAGGAGAGCTAAGAGAAAATAGTAGAATTCTAATCTGCTTTTTAAAGGCTCTTGGTCAGAAGTACAGCAATTCAGATACCCCTGTTTGAAAGCAGCGGGACAGATTTGTTAGACGACAAAAGCTCCAATTAGTATTTTCCACCCCCTTTCACAATTTTCTCCATTGCTTTTGGCTCTGAAACCCTTTATGCCAGGGCCTTTGTGCTGGCAAGAGGCGGGTGGAAGGACGCCGCGGCAGGCCGGCCGGCGGGAGCGCGGAAGGCTGCAAAGGGAGGCCGGGGCCGCGGTTCCCGTCCGCCCCGCGGAAGTCAAAGAGCCCCGAGGGCGGACGAGCCCCGGACGGGCCGCCTCCGGGACAGGGGCCTACCTGCATGCATCGAGATTCGGGCCTGGCGGATGACCACCTGCGGGGCGATGGGCGTCGCGGGCTGCAGCCTGTGCAGCGCTTTGGCGACCTGCAGCAGCTGGCCCGACGCGTCGAGCCCGTACAGGAGCCGGTCGCTCAGGAACACGATGGCGGCGGCCGTGGCGCAGTCCCGGGCGAGGAGGGAGGCTTTCAGGGACGCCTGGGGGAACATCCACCAGACACGTCAACGGGACGAGAGAGCGCCCGCCGAAAAGAGAGCAGCCTTGGGACCAGGCTCGTCTTCTCGGTATTGTGATCGAAAGAACAACCAAACCTAGAGCCAGCAGAGCTAGGAGGAGACTGAACCAGACAGTCATCATCGTCGTCGCCATCCCAACTCATTTGTGGGATTAAATCTTTTTTATTCCATTGTCCCCATTCCATTTCTAAAATTATACAGGTGATAAAATGCATATATCCTGTTATTAAAAGTCCAGACACCAAGTCAAAATTAAACGCGCCCCTTTGTTTCCTGATTCCCTACCTTATTTTCTTCCTGCCTCCCACCAATTTCATTCTTGTTCTTCCTGATAATGGTTTCACAGAGATCTTTCCAGAACTTCCTCTACCCTTTTCTGTATATTTAGCCATTAATTGATTCCTCCCTTTCTCCTTTCTTTTTCTTTCTTCTCTTTTTTCTCTCCCTTTCTTTTCCTTCCTTTCCTTCCTAAATGAAATTACACTAGACATACTGTTGTGTTACTTGGTTTCTTCAGTTATCATAAGATCTAGAAAAGCTTTCCACATCAGTTCATAACACCCTGCTTCATTTATTGCCTACATTTTAATTAATAAGAAATACAGAATTCTAGGTAATATTTTATATTTATATGATCATGTGTAGTTAATGAATAAAATAAGAAAAGAAGCAGACATGAAAGTATAACAAAGAGTGAGAAATAGAGATTTAAATGAGGCAAACTTTTATGGAAAAACACCATATTTAGGGCTTTTAAGGTACTATACTGTGAGTAAAAGTTGCTCAGTCGTGTCCAGCTCTTTGCAACCCCATGGACCATACAGTCCATGGAGTTCTCCAGGCCAGAATACTGGAGAGGGTAGCCTTTCCCTTCTCCAGGGGATTTTCCCAACCCAGGGATCTGACCCAGGTCTCCCTCATTGCAGGAAGATTCTTTACCAGCTGAGCCACAAGGGAAGTCCAGGAATACTGGAGTGGGTAGCCTATCCCTTCAGATTCAGCCAGATTCCTTACCAACTGAGCTATCATGGAAGCCTAAGGTATTATATTAAAGACATCATTACACTAAAGACATTAAAAGTCACACAGCTGATAACATAAATGAATTTACCACCCACTTGCTAAACCAAGTAGAATGTTTTCTGGGCTTGTCAGTTCACATATGAAGCCGAGAAAGCATTATAAGCATTGCCATTTTCCTACCACAATCTTTTTATACAAACACTGCTTTCTTTATCACATAAGTACTAACATTTATTGGGCAAAACTAGGTACGAGGCACAGTGCTAAGAGCTTTATATCTATTAATTTATTTAATCATCACCAAAAATCCTAAGAGGCAGATTCTATTTACTTAATTGTCAAAACAGTATTTTAATCATCCAGTTGAATTATTCCTCCCATTCTGACTCCTAAAATCCTACTGGGTTGACCAAAAAGTTCATTTGGATTTCTCCAGAACATCTTATGAAAAACCCAAATGAATGTTTTGGCCAACACAATATTTCTTTTCATTTATATCTTGCTACCAAGAATCACCACAATAATCCTTCTCTTTTCAAACTAATGCATTCTCGTTAAAGCTTTTAACCTATTACTGTGCTTTTTAAGTTTAAAAAGTGATAATGTGCTCTTGTATTTGTCCTTTTGTTCTTAGTTGATCACTATTGAAACTGTGATATTAATAGTAATACCAATTGTTAGGGGGAATATCTCTTCTCTCCTTTTGCTGTTTCCTTCCATGTGCTGGGAGCTCAGTTACTGTAGCACTCCTGGCCTCTTTCTACTTATTCTGCCCCAGGAGAGGTGGACGATTTTGACTGGTAAACTTGGGAAGAAACTGGGCATGCATTGCTTAGCACCTCAATTTTTTCTTTTGGGATCAGAGTGTCTAAAGGAAATAGGGATTCTTCTCTGCTCTTCTATGTCATGCCTTATCTAGAAAACCACCCTTTATGGGGTGTTATGCTATGCTCAGTAATTTCTGTGACTGAATATGGAAATCAACATAATTCTGGGGTTCATCTAGCAGAACCCCTTGCCCTAAAACCTAGCTGTATCTTCCAAGTTAGCCTTTGTCAGAATTAAAGGTAATATTTAATCTCTTGTCTCCCTAACTCTTTTGTTTTATTTCTTAGTTTGCTCTAGGAGGGTAAGAGAGGTGTTATTTATTGGATCTGCCCAACGACCCCAATATTAATCATTACCTGACACACCATGTGTGCTGTGTATTTCAGTTGTGTCCGAAACCCTTGTGACTCGTTGTGTCCAAGGGATTCTCCAGGCAAGAATACTAGAGTGCCCTCATCATGGGGATCTTTCCCACCCAGGGATCGAACCTGCATCTCTTTAGGTCTCCTGCATAGGCAGGCGGGTTCTTTATCATGAGTGCTATCTGGGAAGTCCACCTAACACACCATAACCCTTTCTAAAGGAAACTGCTCTGCTCACGGCTCCTGCTTTGAAGCAGCAACGTTTTTTGTCGACCTTGATCCCCTCTTCCATCTTACCACCAGCTGAAGGCTAACCTAAGAGTGCCTACCTCATACCTAGCCCATGACTCTCCGGCCTGGATTGAAAAATGAATTTATCAATCTAAACTAAGAAACACAGAATTTTCCAGTTGCTGCAGGATAGGAAGAAGCAGAGGGTAGAGTTTAGCTAAGCTACATTTATGTATAACACCCGCATGAAGATCCAAGAATGTGACCGTGAATCAAGATCCACATTTTCACCAATGCTATTATTAGAGTTACAGGCTTCCTTTATCATCCCATGTGTATGTTCATAATAATCTACACCCTCTTCTATGAATTTCCTTGTGTGAGCCTCTGTTCAACTCAACCAAAATTGCCTAACTAAAGCTGAAATGCTCAAAACTTCTATTGAGGATTGTCAAGGAAACCATTAATCTGAAAACACAAGTTTTAAAATGAGAACAAGGCAGTCATTTGACATTTGTAAAACGTAAATTTAAAGATAGAAAAGGAAATTGCTGACTTTATGTATGCCCAGCTCTGTTTAACGCGGAGTCTCTGATCAAGAGTCCTCTCGACGCTAGGTGCACAACACGGCCCTTTGGTTTGCGACCTCAGCTGCTATCTGCAGAACGTGCAGCGTCTGCCACAGCCAGGCTGTCTTAAACCGTTCTTTGAAACAGCAACTCTATTCCTGTCACCCCGCTCATGACCCTGTGGAGGGTACTCAGCAAGCCACAGTGAGCCCCTTCTCTTTGAGGTGCATGCCTGATGTTTAGTTCTGCTCTTCATTCTCATAGGGGTCTCACTTCAGTTTTCTGGGTAAGAGTATCTATGTGGGATGCAATGTTTAGGGGCAGGTCTGTTCCCCAGAGCTGACTCTCCTCCCTTTCCTCCTTGATAATAATAGTTTCCATCTTTGTAGTACCATATAGTTTATGTAAAACGTTCACACAAATGATTTCATTTATATTTATAGTAACTACAAAATCTAAGTAAGGTAAGAAATGGAGACTGAGAGGTCGACTTTCCAACGTTACAAAGTCAAAAGGGTCAGAGTCAGGCAGGAAGGAACTCAAGTCTCTATCATTTTTTTTCCCTTTTCTGTTGTGGTAAAAAAGCACAGAACATAAAATTTACCACCTTAGCTTTTTTTAAGTATGGCATTCAGTAGTGTTGAGTGTATTCATATTGTTGTAAATTAGATCTTCAGAACTTTTTTATCTTGCAAATATGAAACTCAATACACATTAAACAAACCCTTTCTGCCTTCTCCCTAGCTCCTGGTAACCTCCATTCTACGTTCTGTTTCTATGAATTTGACTCTTCTAAGGTATGTCATACTAGTGAATCATACAGACTTTGGCTTCCTTGCTGCTGCTGCTGCTGCTGAGTCGCTCAGTCGTGTCCGACTCTGTGCGGCCCCATAGACGGCAGCCCACCAGGCTCCCCCGTCCCTGGGATTCTCCAGGCAAGAACACTGGAGTGGGTTAGCATAAAGTCTTTAAGGTTCATCCGTGTTGTAGCATGTGACAAGATTTCCTTCCTTTAAAATGTATAGAATATTACAGAATATATTACAGTATTTGTTTATCTATTCATCTGTCAGTGGACATTTGAGTTGCTTCCACTGCTTGACTATTGTGAATAGTACTGCTATGAACATGGGTGTTCAAATACCTCTTTGAGGCCCTGCTTTCCATTCTTTCAGATATATACCAAGAAGTGGGATAGCTGGATTAAGTGGTAGTTATATTTTTAATTTTCTGAGGAGCTGCCATACCATTTTTCATGGTGGTTACAGCACTTTACAATACCACCAACAGGGCACAGAGCTTCAGTTTCTTGACAACCGCGCTGATCCTTGAGGAACTCAAGTCTCCTGAGGGTCAGTCTTTCTTTTGCTTTCCCTCTGTGATCGAGGTGATTCTGGGGAGGGCCTAATCTGCACAGGAATCTGGGCATAGGAATCTGGGCCTTTGGAGCTAGGGCTGAACTCATCACTTACTGAGTTCAAACACTGGTTCTAGGACGCTATATCCTGTATTATGATAAAAAAAAAAATCTAAGAAAAAAAGAAAAACAGGGGCAAATAAAAACAAATCCCAATTGAAAAGAGTGTTCTTGTTATGTATTTTAAAATAAGGGAAAGAAAATTTTCCAGGAGATGACCTTTAATTTCAGTATTTTAAACCTCTCTAGTGAAAGCTGGTACATACCATGAGACCAAATGATAATTTGGTGATTAACTGGAGATTATTCCAACTGGGCATTCCTTACACAGCTGAAAGGATGCTCTGTGAGTCTAGTGAGGTGGTCTTCCCGAGTTGAGGGGATGGAGCTTCTAAGAATCTGTGGCAGATAAGGTGGTCAGAGTTCATAGAGCAAAGTACCAGAAGGAGAGAACTGCACAGAGAAAGAAATCCAGTGATCTGCAGGAGGTCCCCTGGAATCTTCAGCAGAATACCGATCAGCTCATGTTTGGAAAGACACCACCAAACAAGGCTGGGGAAAGAACCACTTGATTGGAACAGAGGAAACAATCCCCAAGCCTCATGTAGTTTGTGTTTCTGCCAGCCAGAGTAGGAAATCATGTCGTTCACAAGGCATGGGGTAAGATGTTCAGAAGCATAATGTTTCAGTAGTGAGACAAAATTAACTTCAGAGAAAGTGGCTCTTGGCCCACTCTGAAAGTTTAGAAGCAAGCTTGAAATGGATCAAACTATTTCCTAACTGGACTGAGTTCCAGGAAAAAGTTCAAGAATATTTACAGGCACATAAAGAATCTGCCATATTATAAGGTAAAACTTATAATGCCTAGAATCCAGTCAAAAATTAGCAGGCATGAAAGAAGCCTATACTAAAGAGGAAAATAAATCAATAGAAGTTGAACCCCAAATGACACTTAAAACTGTATTTCTTAAGTTCAAGAAGGTACAGTAAAAATTAGGTGGAGTTAGGGACATCAGAGTACATCATGAGAAATGCTGGACTGGAAGAAACACAAGCTGGAATCAAGATTGCTGGGAGAAATATCAATAACCTCAGAATGCAGATGACACCACCCTTATGGCAGAAAGTGAACAGGAGCTAAAAAGCCTCTTGATGAAAGTGAAAGAGGAGAGTGAAAAAGTTGGCTTAAAGCTCAACATTCAGAAAACAAAGATCATGGCATCTGGTCCCATTACTTCATGACAAATAGATGGGGAAACAGTAGAAACAGTGTCAGACTTTATTTTGGGGGGCTCCAAAATCACTGCAGATAGTGACTGCAGCCATGAAATTAAAAGATGCTTACTCCTTGGAAGAAAAGTTATGACCAACCTAGATAGCATATTCAAAAGCAGAGACATTACTTTGCCGATTAAGTTCTGTCTAGTCGAGGCTATGGTTTTTCCAGTAGTCATGTATGGATGTGAGAGTTGGACTGTATCTGAAAGTTTAGAAGCAAGCTTGAAATGGATCAAACTATTTCCTAACTGGACTGAGTTCCAGGAAAAAGTTCAAGAATATTTACAGGCACATAAAGAATCTGCCATATTATAAGGTAAAACTTATAATGCCTAGAATCCAGTCAAAAATTAGCAGGCATGAAAGAAGCCTATACTAAAGAGGAAAATAAATCAATAGAAGTTGAACCCCAAATGACACTTAAAACTGTATTTCTTAAGTTCAAGAAGGTACAGTAAAAATTAGGTGGAGTTAGGGACATCAGAGTACATCATGAGAAATGCTGGACTGGAAGAAACACAAGCTGGAATCAAGATTGCTGGGAGAAATATCAATAACCTCAGATATGCAGATGACACCACCCTTATGACAGAAAGTGAACAGGAGCTAAAAAGCCTCTTGATGAAAGTGAAAGAGGAGAGTGAAAAAGTTGGCTTAAAGCTCAACATTCAGAAAACAAAGATCATGGCATCTGGTCCCATTACTTCATGACAAATAGATGGGGAAACAGTAGAAACAGTGTCAGACTTTATTTTGGGGGGCTCCAAAATCACTGCAGATAGTGACTGCAGCCATGAAATTAAAAGATGCTTACTCCTTGGAAGAAAAGTTATGACCAACCTAGATAGCATATTCAAAAGCAGAGACATTACTTTGCCGATTAAGTTCTGTCTAGTCGAGGCTATGGTTTTTCCAGTAGTCATGTATGGATGTGAGAGTTGGACTGTGAAGAAGACTGAGCAACGAAGAATAGATGCTTTTGAACTGTGGTGTTGGAGAAGACTCTTGAGAGTCCCTTGGACTGCAAGGAGATCCAACCAGTCTATTCTGAAGGAGATCAGCCCTGGGATTTCTTTGGAAAGAATGATACTAAAGCTGAAGCTCCAGTACTTTGGCCACCTCATGCGAAGACTTGACTCTGATGCTGGGAGGGATTGGGGGCAGGAGGAGAAGGGCATGACAAAGGGTGAGATGGCTGGATGGCATCACTGACTCGATGGACATGAGTCTGAGTGAACTCTGGGAGTTGGTGATGGACAGGGAGGCCTGGCATGCTGCAATTCATGGGGTCTCAAAGCGTCGGACACGACTGAGCGACTGAACTGAACTGAACAGAAGGGACATCAGAGATATAAAAACGACCCAAATCCACTTCTAGGGATAAAAAATGTCAGAGATGAAACCATAAGTATCTGGATTGTGTCCAAGGTCTTCCATTCATTTGCTATGGCAAGTTACTTAACCTCTCTGAGTCTCAGTTTCCTCATCTGTAGCATGTGGATAATATCGATTTTTAGTGCTGTTTGAGAATTAGAAGAAATGTGGGTCAATTGTTCAGCACAGAGCCTGGCACATTATGGGTGCTAATAAATGAAGGGGAACAAAATAGGGAAGAGAACTTAGTTCCTGTGCCCCCATTCCCCTGTATGACAAAATAGCAACAAGCGAAGCTAGACTCCTGAAATAAATGTCAGTGAAATTTTCAATAGAGCAAAAAGGAAGTAACAGGTCTCCTATAACATCTCTAAGGTTCATCTCAGAAAATGGTGGAGCCTCTCGTTTCATTTCTTTCTTCTCTTTGCCCTGTCTAAGGAGTGATGTTACTAGAAACTGAGAAAAGGAAAGAAAGAGAAGGAAAATGAGCAGGCTCCGTGGCAGCTGTTGAAGGGAAGCTGGCGCTTGAAAGGCAGCTTTCTCAGCACGCACGTGCGCGCTGCTTTTGGCTGTGGCCGATGGAGGAATCCCTCCCGGGCACCTGTAAAGGACGCTGCAAACACCCTGTTCCGCATCCCGCGTGAACACGCCATATATTTGAGCAGAGAACATTGCCTCATCTGTTTCTCCCCCTTCTACTCTTAATAGTTTGGAGCACAAAAGCCTGAGAGAGGGTGACCTGCCAGACAAAGGCCCTTTGAGTCCCTTGCAGAAGTAGACTCGGAGGAGGATGGAAGGAATCCAAGTGGCCCTATTATTTCCACTTGCACTAATTAGACATTTTTCTGTCAGCTATTGAGCACCGCTGAGAGGCCAAACTCTCTGAATTCATTTCTAAAGTGTTTACAGAAGTTTGCATCTGTTTGTGTCTCTTCAGGAGGAAAATAAGCACTTCAATAGCATTGTGGAAAATCTAAGCGAAGCATCCTATTCTGGAGGGCCTGGCGTCCCCACAGCTGCCTAATTTAACTCCGCTCAGGGCCCGAACCTCGCATCTCTCTCCAAAACCTAACGGCGCAAAATGCAGAGAAAGTCAACTCCGGAGAATCTTTTCTTTCTTGTCATTGTCTTTCCTCTCCCTCCTTTGAAACGGCAGCCTGCTGTGCATCACATACAGATTTGGGTGGGTATCATGCTTGCAGTCCCGCTCTCGTGTTTCTACCAGCACTCTGAAAATTAATACCCACTTTCATTTGCTGCCAAGTGAGGGGATAGTAAATTCCTCAGCAGCAAAGCCGAATACATCACCATCCTGGGAATCTCCCCCAAGTGTCTGCCCGGGGAGCGCTCTGACTTCAGAAGGGGAGGAATGAAAGGAGGCCCGGGGTGTGTGGTAGGGAAAGACGCTGAAGAGAAAGTTTCCCTACATGGCAAACTGTGCCTGGGTTATGCACAATTAGATTAACATGAAAGAGAGTCCCTTTCCCTCCCCCACTCCCCAAAAAAGAAACAAAAAGAAAACAACACAAAAACCCTACCCCACTGACTACGTGGCAGTGCCTTTGAAATGCATATTGGTTTACATGGTATTTGATTCAGGGTTCTTTTTGTTTGGGTTTTTAGGCCCACGACTAACCTTGCCATCACAGAGGACTCAAAAATAAAATCTTTTAAGATGGTGTCACAGTAACAGAATTTTAGTGATGGAACCAATATACCACAACTCAAGATTTTTTTAAAAAAGGAATTCTATTCCTTTATTTTTGCTCAGAGGCTGACTTAAGAGAAAGCTTGTCCAACTAGTCACTAAATTGTGTTTTTCTTGTTGAGTGAACCGGTTTAAATGAAAATATATGGACACAGATAAGGCAGTGTGTATGCTGGATTTCTAAAGATAGGCTTACAATTGTGCACACACACATACCCTACATTTTTTTGCATCTGTTTTCAGGATGGGAAATATGGAGTTCTAATTGAGTTTGTGGTACAAAGGGAACTTCATGGCGAGGAAGCTGAGTCAGGTGGTAAAGGAATTAAATTCCACAATGAGATTTCAATACACAGATGATTGAAAAAATGCTAAAGAGCCTTTTCTAAGGGCTTTTGCTGAACAGCAGCAAGGAAAAGTGTGTGCTGTTTTCATAGTTCCTTGTATTAACGCTAGCCCCTCCCAATGCTGAGCATCAAGTTTGGGTCCCAGCTATGGGTTCAAAGCCGTGATGTGTTCACAGCAATGACAATGGCAGCTGTTCTCAGGGGGGCTGGGTGAGGGGACTCAGAACCAAAGCCATCTGGCATTGCAATTGGCAGGCGCAGTGTAAAGGGAAATTATTGCTGCATGGCAAATTGGGAGATAGGAAAAAGGCAGGGGAAAGGAAGAGGGGAAAATGTCCTGAGGTGAGGAATTAGCAGAATAAACAAATGAAAAGTGATTGACGCCTACATAGTTATGTGTCAACAGTAAAGCAGAGTAAGAGTCAACGACCCAACTGGACTCCTCAAGGTCAAGGGAAGACCAAGCACAAATGCTCCACATTTGTCCACCCACTGAACCATGAGGAGGAGGAGGAGGGGAAAAAACCTGAACTTTCCTATAGTTTATGCTCAGGGCTTATTAATATTTCATCAATCTTGCCTTCATTTTACCAGTGGAACATGCAGATCCAAGCACTTTCAGAAAATAGTTATTGATATAACCTTTTTCTTGATCCCAATACTTGAAGATAATATTTTGAGTCATCTATCCCTGCTTTCTTACCCTCCCTCTCACACATCCACTGTGAATGGAACCTGGTTGTCTGTTGAAAGAAAAAGCAATATCAAAATAGATCCACCAGGATCCTGGTGATGCTCAAGGCCCCTGAGTGCCATGGACCTGCACCTGTCTTCTGGATTCCAGGTTGCTTTGGCTGCAATGACTCTCGTCATCATTCTTGGCGATTTCAGCATCCATACTGGTGATTTACCCAGCACACATGACTTACCCTGTCTCGCTTGCCTCCTTATCTCCAGCGAGCTTGCTCTACACTCAACCTTAGTCACTCTCATGGTCAGAACTTGCCATTTGATTTTCTGATTTATCTCCTATTCTCCCAGCTTTCTTCCTGGATAGCCGAACTTCAGTGATTCTGCAACATTTTTGGGATAGCCACACTGTCTGCTAACCCTACTGTTTTGTTTGTTTGTTTGGCTATGCCATCAGTCCCTCATGTCCTCACTTGCCTCTTTAAATTCCATGGTGCCCTGGAGAAGGAAATGGCAACCCACTCCAGTACTCTGCCAAAAAAATTCCATGGACAGAGAAGACTGGTGGGCTACAGTCCACGGGGTCACAAAGAGTCAAACACAACTGAGTGACTTCACTCACTCACTCTTTCTGTGCTATGAATCTCCCCCAAAAGAGATGGGTTGTGTCCTTTCTTCCCCAAAAGAGATGGGTTTTATTTATCACATGAGATGTCAGCTTTCAGGCTTTGGGGTTCCGAAGTGCATCCAAGCTGGTGTAACTTCCACCACCAGTCATCAGCGGATGGATCTTGTTAAGTCATTCAGATTACTGGATAAGAGCAAGATTTGGAACATGGACTTGCTCAAGGAATGCATATGTTTAGTAACACATGATAAATGTGGTTTTAATTGAAAAAAAAAATAAATTCCATGGTGCATCAACATAACAGCTTTTTAATAAGCATTCTTGACTCCTCTGCCACTTTCTACTTCTGCCATATTTGTCTGGCAATTCTAACCATGTTTACTGTTAAGGGAAAATGTTGACCTCATATTCGAATCACCTAAGGAGGCTTTTAAAAAATCTAGATGCCCAGATGGCACCCTTGGCCTGTTAAATCAGAATCTCTGGACGTGTGCCCAGGCATCAGTTGCTCCTTACAATGCCCAAGTGATACCAACGATCCCCTGGTGATTCCAATGATTTCAGCTTTGAAACCACCTGTCCCTGACCTATAGCCTTTTTCCCCACCTTTCACTCCCTCCTTCCTGATGGGAGTGGAGTGAGTTTTCTGATGGGAATGGCATAGTAGGCTTAGACCTTCTTCTTTCCTCTCTTTGAATTTTCCTCCCTGTTCTACAAAAAGGGAAGGGGCCTGGCAGCAGCAAGATGCGTGAAGAATTTTCCAGCTATTTTCCCAAAAACCTAAAGCTACGTTCTCCTGTTTTAGAATAATAAAAGTTGCTCTTTCACATCTGTCTTTCAGTAGGTTCTGAATACAGGAGAAGATGAATGTTATTTATTGTCAGTTAATATTTTCAAATTATATCTAATTCTCTGCCTAACCTGGGTTCTACCCAAGCAAATGAATGTGGCTAGAGAAAAACACACAACTGTAACACTTTAAATTTATGACCATAACTTGAAGCTTGCCCTCAGCATGGCCAGACAATCCAGCTTTTACACCTTTGCTCTCCTCTACAGCTACCACAGCCCCTTTAACCTCCTCTACTCAACTGATGACCTGGCTTCTGAATTCACTAATAGTCACTGAGGTGAGACCTTCCTCATTCTCTTTCCCAAATCTGCCAACCCTTTTATGTTATAACTCATGTGTCCTCCATACTCTTACTGGCATGTTTAAGGCCAATTGCCACTATATACTCAAATCTATCCTGCCTGCTTTACTCTAGGACAGGATGCTTGTAAACACTTTCACTTCTGCATCATTCATTTCCTCATCTCTGCTGGATCCTTCTCATCAGCATACAAACATTGTATCTTCCATCTTAAAAAGTCCTTCCTTAACCATATATTTCTTAGTCCTTTCAGGATGATGTAACAATAATGTTATAAACTGGGTATTTTATAAGCAATAGAAGCTTATTTCTTATAGTTCTAACATGATAAATGTGGTTTTAATTGAAAAAAAAAAAAAATTCCATGGTGCATCAACATAACAGCTTTTTAATAAGCATTCTTGACTCCTCTGCCACTTTCTACTTCTGCCGTATTTGTCTGGCAATTCTAACCATGTTTACTGTTAAGGGAAAATGTTGACCTCATATTCGAATCACCTAAGGAGGCTTTTAAAAAATCTAGATGCCCAGATGGCACCCTTGGCCTGTTAAATCAGAATCTCTGGACGTGTGCCCAGGCATCAGTTGCTCCTTACAATGCCCAAGTGATACCAACGATCCCCTGGTGATTCCTATGATGCCAGCTTTGAAACCACCTGTCCCTGACCTTTAGCCTCTTTCCCCACCTTTCACTCCCTCCTTCCTGATGGGAGTGGAGTGAGTTTTCTGATGGGAATGGCATAGTAGGCTTAGACCTTCTTCTTTCCTCTCTTTGAATTTTCCTCCCTGTTCTACAAAAAGGGAAGGGGCCTGGCAGCAGCAAGATGCGTGAAGAATTTTCCAGCTATTTTCCCAAAAACCTAAAGCTACGTTCTCCTGTTTTAGAATAATAAAAGTTGCTCTTTCACATCTGTCTTTCAGTAGGTTCTGAATACAGGAGAAGATGAATGTTATTTATTGTCAGTTAATATTTTCAAATTATATCTAATTCTCTGCCTAACCTGGGCTTCTACCCAAGCAAATGAATGTGGCTGGAGAAAAACATACAACTGTAACACTTTAAATTTATGACCATAACTTGAAGCTTGCCCTCAGCATGGCCAGACAATCCAGCTTTTACACCTTTGCTCTCCTCTACAGCTACCACAGCCCCTTTAACCTCCTCTACTCAACTGATGACCTGGCTTCTGAATTCACTAATAGTCACTGAGGTGAGACCTTCCTCATTCTCTTTCCCAAATCTGCCAACCCTTTTATGTTATAACTCATGTGTCCTCCATACTCTTACTGGCATGTTTAAGGCCAATTGCCACTATATACTCAAATCTATCCTGCCTGCTTTACTCTAGGACAGGATGCTTGTAAACACTTTCACTTCTGCATCATTCATTTCCTCATCTCTGCTGGATCCTTCTCATCAGCATACAAACATTGTATCTTCCATCTTAAAAAGTCCTTCCTTAACCATATATTTCTTAGTCCTTTCAGGATGATGTAACAATAATGTTATAAACTGGGTATTTTATAAGCAATAGAAGCTTATTTCTTATAGTTCTGGGGATTGGGAAGTCCAGGATTAAGGAGCCAGCAGATCTGATGTTGGGTGAGGGCCTTCTTCCTGGTTTACAGGTGGCATCTTTTCTCTGTGTCTCTCTGGAACCTCTTTTTTATTTATTTATTTATTTATTTTTTTGGAACCTCTTTTTAAGGGCACTAATCCCATTCATGAGGACTCTGTCCTCAAGGCCTAATCACTTCCCCAAAGCACCTCCTCCAAACCATCACCTTGAAGGGGAGGATTTCAACCTATGACTGTGGGAGGTAAGGGTACAAACAGCCAGTCCCCAGCATTCTCCTTCTAGCACCTGTCCCATTTCTCTGGCCCTCCTTACAGTCAATCTCAAAAGAGTTGTCTAAACTCACTGTCATGCTTTCTCACCTCCCAATTTTTCTTAAATCTATAGCTTTCATCCCCAACACTCCACTGAACCCGTTCTTTTAAAGGTTGCCAACAACCTCCAAATCCAACGATCGTTTATTAATCCTCATCTTATTCAAACTCCTAGAAGCATTTGGCTGTGACGATCAATCCCTCCTTTTTTATTCATGTGACTTCTGGCATTTCACACTCTTCTGGTTTTCTTTCTCCTTCATTGACTGCTTACTCTACATTGCTGGCACATCCTTTTCCAGCCTCTGAATGTTGACGGCCAAAGGAGTCAGTCCTAAGACTGCTTCCGTTCTCAGCACACACTCATTTAGGTGGTCCCTGGCCTCAAATATGAATCGTGTTGATAACTCCAAACTAAAATACTATCCTATTGTTAAGCAATTATCCTCCAATTAAAAATAAATAAATTTAAGTTAAAAAAGGAAAAAAAAAACTCTTCTGAGTCTCTTTCCTGCAGTCCTGTGCAGTATACAAAATTGCCTACGCAATAAATAGCCTGATGTGGATGTCAGCTACATATTTCAAACTTAATATGTTTAAAACAGAACACTTTAATATCCCTTCTGTACTTGCTTCTTCATTTTATTAATGACAGCTCATTCATTCATTTGCTGAGGACAAAACTTTAGAGTTTTCACTCTGTTGGTGGCTCTTCATCTTTCATCCTCTACATTGAATCCATCTGCAAATGATATCGGCTACACCTTTTTAAAAATATATATATATTCATTAAAAAAATTGGAGTATAGGGCTTCCCTGGTGGCTCAGTGGTTAAGAATCTGCCTGTCAATGCAGGGGACACAGGTTTGATCCCTGGTCTGGGAAGACCCCACATGCTGCGGAGCCACTATCCCATGCACCACACCTGTTGAGCCTGTGCTCTGGAGCCTGGGAACTGCAATTGCTGAAGCCCGTGAACCCTAGAGCCCACGCTCAGCAACAAGAGAAGCTGCCACGATGAGAATCCTGCGTGCTGCAACTAGAAAGGAGCCCCATTTGCAGCAGAGAAAGCCCAGCCCAGCCCCAAAATAAGTTAATTAATTAAAAAATTAGAGTATGATTGCTTTTCAATGTTGTGTTAGTTTCTGCTGTACAACAACATGAGTCAGCTATAAATATTATATACATCCCTTCCCTCTTGAGCCTTTCTCCCACCCCCTCATCCCACTCCTCTTGGTCATCACAGAGGACTGAGCTGAACTATACAGCTCAGCTATACAGTCGGTTCCCGCCTTTAAAATATGCACAAGCTCTGACCACTCTTCCCCTCCTCTAGAGCAGCCACTTTAATTCAAGCCATTATTATAAATCTGCCTCCCCTTACCCTGCTGTTCTCTGTCTGGGTGCCCTTTCCAAAAAGTCTCTTGCTTTGTCAGCATGTGTGTCTCCTCAGACAACTCATTTCCAAGTGTTAGACAAGAGTCCACACTTGGGCCCTGGAAGGGGTTTCCCCTTCCTGCAACAATGTTGAAGCTGAAGCTCCAATACTTTGGCCAGCTGATGCGAAGAGCTGACTCATTGGAAAAGACCCTGATGCTGAGAAAGACTGAGGGCAAGAGGAGAAGGGGACGACAGAGGATGAGATGGTTGGATGGCATCACTGACTCGATGGACATGAGTTTGAGCAAGCTCTGGGAGCTGGTGAAGGACAGGGAAGCCTGGCATGCTACAGTCCAGGTGGTTGCAAAGAGCCGGACATGCGAGTGAACAACAGGCACTGCTCTAAGCATTTTCCATGTTAGACATTCACTGAATCCTCTAAACAGTCTATAAAGTAGTTATACCATTGTAGAGGTAGAAAAATGGAAGCCAAGCGTTTAGGTAAGTGCCCAAGACCACAAAGCTAATGAGGCAGCACTAGAGCTCCAACCAGCTAGTCCAGCCCAAGTCAGCTTCCTTAATCCCTACCTATGTGACCTTAATTTCATCAAGACTGTCATTGTCATTGTTATCAAAACCACATACTAGAATAGTGGCAGATACAGAGTACAAAGAGAACTGTTTGGACCTCATTGTCCCTAGGACTTTTCATTTGTTCTTAAAGTCATAATAATTATTGAAAGGTTTGAGAGCTTAATTATGCCTGTTGCAATTTTAAGAGCTACGCATGATTAGAGAAACAAATAGACTGATTTGTCACTTCAGAATCTTACTATCCAAGAGAATCACATTTATATGAGCAAAGCAGAAATAAATGTTTTAACAGTAAAGGTTAGCCTTGCTGCAATAAAACCTCATTAAAAAAATCTTACTACTAGGAAGTTATTCACAAAGTATGAATGGTTATTCACTAAATCAGAATCTCTGGATGGTAGAACTTGTGGGAAACAATGTTAGAAGCTAAACTTTTCCTCATCCTTTCTTTCCCTCCCCAGCTAATGCACATTCCCACACAGATACACAGACACACAGGTAATTCTGATTCAGTCAGTCCCTTGAGCAGTATTTAGAATCTCAACCATAAGTCACTAAAATCATAAGCAAGTATAAATTATGTGCATTTTAAGCACATTAAGCAAAGATTTGGCCTTACACAAAGGATGACGAGAAGCTGTAGTCCTGTGTATAAATCATAAAATGTGAGACTTAACAGAGAGAGAACGCTAGAGGTCTGACTCCTACGCCCCTTTAACATTCTACTTGACAACTACTCCAGAGGCGCAGAGGCTTCAATTTCATATCCAGTGCCAGTGGGAACAATTCATGCCTAACATGATAGAAGGTTTTCAGTAACCATGAAAGAGACATATATTGCTTTCAGTATTTACACGGTGAAGAAATATAAAAAGTTCCAGGACTGGGTTGGTAATACTTTTACAATATGATGGATTGTACGTGCGTATGGAAAAAAAGTCAGTTTGTTTGAGACTATTCTCAGGAGGAAGAGAGTCAATCAGTTACTAGGGGGAGATACTGTGGAAAAGTGAAAAATACTGGGCTTGGATTGAGCTGAGGCACTATTTGCTTTGGACCTCATTGTCCAAACTAAGTAAGCTACTTAATTTTTAAAATTTCATTCTGTTATATATAGAATAATGATAATAAAACCACAGAGATTACTGAGAAAATTAAAGAAAAATATATGTAAAGTGCCTTGCACTTAGCAGATACTCAATGAATAACATTATTTTGAGAGTGGACTGATGGTAGGTGTGTGGAATCAGTCCCTCATATCTCAAAATATAATGAAAAATTTAAAAGTTTCCACCAAAGTTTACCAATGAGAAAGAAAGTAAGCTTTACTATAACATTTTAAAAAAATGGGTAGACCCTAGCCCCTTCCTTTGCCTGTATGTCAAATGGTGACTCATGACAAACTGCACAGAGGAATTCTTCATCTTGGAGGGGCTGATGATGAGGACTCACCCACTGAACTGTTTTCAGTTTATTATATTGCAGCTGTTGCTGGTGCTGCTGCTGCTGCTAAGTCGATTCAGTCGTGTCCGACTCTGTGCGACCCCAGAGATGGCAGCCCACCAGGCTCCCCCGTCCCTGGGGTTCTCCAGGCAAGAACACTGGAGCGGGTTGCCATTTCCTTCTCCAATGAATGAAAGTGAAAAGTGAAAGTGATGTTGCTCAGTTGCGTCCGACTCTTCGCGATCCCATGGACTGCAGCCTACCAGGCTCCTCCATCCATGGGATTTTCCAGGCAAGAGTACTGGAGTGGGGTGCCATTGCCTTCTCCGATATTGCAGTTATACCTGGTTAAATAGATTCGCAGTTTATATTATCACAAATCAAAGACACTTCAGAATAATTCATAATAAGAGGGGGAAAGAGTGCAAAAAGCTCAAAGCAAAGTTCTTTAAACAATAGTCAAATGTGAAGAGTTTGGCCATCTTAGTTTTATAAACAGACAAGTGCTAGTTTTGTGTTTTGGCAGTGTGTGTGTGTGCTCAGTCGCATCTGACCCTTTGCGACCCCGTGGGCTCTAGCCCGCCAGGCTCCTCTGTCCATGGGATTCTCCAGGCAAGAACACTGGAGTGGGCTGCCATTTCTTCCTCCAGGAGATCTTCCCAACCCAGGGACCGAATCTGTGTCTTCTGTGCTCCTGTATTGGTAGGTGGATTCTTTACCACTGAAGCAGCTGGGAAGCCCATTTGGTAGTATCATAGCCAATAAGTTTTATCTGAGGTGTGGAAACAGCTAATGGAAACAGACAGGTGCTCCAAATTTACTAGCCTTTCTGTGATGACAAGTAGCTGACAACAGTATGTTATCCAACAGGTATTCTGAAAATATTTTTCAGATAATGATACTGGCAGTGTTTTCAGCATTGTGATTTTAAAAGAAAGTACCTATATTAAAAACACTCACACAAATGGGAAACTTTCAACCTTTAAAAATCTTCCAAATGAAGAATTTGAAGAGGTTTCAACATCCTTTGTTAAAACGTAACGTCTTCTGATTACCTTGCAGAAGCACACCATTGACATTAAGGAAAGTGGAACTTTGCTAGCTGAATTTCAACAAATGAGTTTTCATAATTGGTGGATGGATTGAAATATGAGCAGCATGAATTAGCAATCACAGCCTACCTCTTTTTTTTGGATCAACATACCTTTGAGACATAATTTTTTCAACTATTACAGTCATTAGAACTAAGTACTGAAATAAACTGTGCAGAGTCAGACACAACTGAAGCGACTTAGCAGCAGCAGCAGCAGCCATATCTTCAAAGTGCTAAGCTGAGTTTAAAAATATAGTTAATCATATTTAATTATAATTTTAATGCAAACAGAAAGGTTCTTGTGCCAATAATTCAGTTTTAAAAAATTATTTTAAAATGTTCATTTAATATTTGTTTTTCTTAAATTTCTATCCTATAGAAATATATAACATAGGAATGCATAGCACATGCATATACTTTATTAAACAAACAAACGTGTATTAGAGTGCCTGCTCAAAAGTTTTTACTGATGATCAGTAAACAAAATTAAAGACAGCTGATTCAGAATGAATTAATCAATGAGATAGTGAAAGATTTTTCTTTTGTTGTATACAAATACATCCAAAAAGAGAAAAAAGTAATTCCAAATATCTTTGAATTTGTTGAGCTTAAAAGGTTTTGGTTTCTACCCTCTGAGGCAAGTTGGTTTAATAAGCAAGGCAAGTGATTCTACATCATGAAGGGATGGGTGGCACAGAGGGGAGGCTTAGGGTCACATCCCAGCTTAACCACACTTTATAGTGTGGATTGGGAACATCTCTCAAGCTCTCTGAGCCAACTGTCTCATGAGCAAAATGGGCATAATCAGTTCTATTTGCAGGGTTGTCATCAAATTAATATGTTGTTAAAAGCATATCATACAGAATCACGTGACATTGTCAGTATTTGGTGCTTGTTGATATACAGCAAAACACTGTGGTTCAACTAATATAAACAGAATCAGATATGTGGATATATATATATATTTAGAGATAATATTGTTCAACCTCCTTAATTTACTTAACATAAAATGTAGGAGTTGATGTTATTCTTTCCGCTGACAGGACAGCATAAGCACATCCCTAGGACTGATCATTTTCTGAAGGTCATCACTTTCTTCTTTCTGCCCAGCACTTCAATCTGCTCATTTTTTGCATTTTGAACTGGATTGCTCTGCCCGCTTGTTTTAGTTTGATCAGCTCCACCAAGACTTGGCTCAGCTTTTGGGCCTCATTATGAGGAGACATGAAATCCATGCCATAGGGTTAGTCCTCATCAAAGGGATAACTTGCATGCCTGATTCTGTGGCAACCAAAGTTTCATTGGTAGAATTCTAAGGACAAGTCACCATTTTAATTTATCTTCCATTGAAACTTGAAAGTACCGTATTAAAAGGGGTAGTTTTTTGGCACAGTTTTAGAGCAGGGTTTAAATCCTTGGTGATTTTAATCATATGCTATCTTAAAGTTTGAATTCGCATAGGCCTTGGGACTAATATTTATCCTCTGAAGGTTTCATTCTCTTGGTGCCTAATTTTTATGTATTAAATGAAATTCATTTTTGAAGGATCTGAACCTTTTGTCTGGCTCCTTTTCAAAATAAGAACTATAATGCTCAGCAGAAGAAACTAAAGTTTTAAATGTTGATTACTGAAAATTATAAGATTTCTGTCTTGATTCTACACTGAGTAAAAAAGTGAAATCATATTGACAGAGAGGGAAGAGAGCAGGTTACAGGGCAGCTGAGGCAGTAGGAATGCGCAGGGAAAGGCCGCCCCGGCCCCATAGCAGCCGTGTGTGAAGGATGGAACTGTGTAGACTCAGGGATGACATGCCAGGCTCAGGCTCAGAAACATGGGTGCTGGGTCCTGCTGCTCCACTAACAGGTGGTGTAACTTACAGCAAGTCACTTCTTACTCTCTCTGGGTTTCATTTCCCCATCTATCAAATGAGGGGCTTGAAATAGATGACCTTTAAATTTCCCTCCCTGGAAGAAAAGCTATGACAAACCCAGTTCATTTCAGTTCAGTTGCTCAGTTGTGTCCAACTCTTTGCGACCCCATGAATCGCAGCACGCCAGCCTCCCTGTCCATCACCAGCTCCCGGAGTTCACTCAGACCCACGCCCATTGAGTCCGTGATGCCATCCAGCCATCTCATTCTTGGTTGTCCCCTTCTCCTCCTGCCCCCAATCCCTCCCAGCATCAGGGTCTTTTCCAATGAGTCAACTCTTCGCATGAGGTGGCCAAAGTACTGGACAGTGTATTAAAAAGCAGAAACATCACTTTGCCAACCAAGGTCTTTATAGTCAAAGCTATGGATTTTCCAGTAGTCAAGTATGGATGTGAGAGCTGGACCATAAAGAAGGCTGAATGCCAAAGAATTGATGCTTACAAACTGTGGTGCTGAAGACTCTTGAGAGTGCCTTGGACAGCAGGGAGATCAAACCAGTCAATCCAAAAGGAAACCTACCCTGAATATTCACTGGAAGGACTGATGCTGAAGCTGGAGCTCCAATACTTTGGCCACCTGATGTGAAGAACCGACTCATGGAAAATATCCTGATTCTGGGAAAGATTGGGGGCAGGAGAAGGGGGCTACAGAGGATGAGATCGTTGGATGGCATCGCCAACCCAATGGACATGAGTTTGAGTATACTATGGGAGACAGTGAAGGATAGGAACCCTGGCATGCCACAGTTCATGGGGTTGCAGAGAGTTGGACACGACTGAACAACAAAATTTCCCTCCAGTTTTGGTATTCTATCATTCAATAAAGAAATAACTTTTATTCATGAATATCAATTATATGGATATATATGTATACTCCATAGGTGTCTGTATATGTATGTACACATATGTGCTAAAATGATCTCCAAAAACTTAACAGGAGATCAAATGCTTAGCTTATAGCAGGCCATCAAATGGGAAAAGGAAAGATTCAGAAACAAGAGCACTGCATTTTGAATCCTCACTTTATTAGTGGAAAGATGCATGGTCGATGTCATTTAATTCATGACGTAAGCTTTTCCATTAGAATCTGAGTTCAGTACTTTTTTTGCTCTCAGAGAAGTGATGCACCATTACCTTACTATCCTTACTTGGGTTTTTGAATATTTTATCCTATTTAGATTTAAGGACAACTGGACAACAGAGGCTTTTCTCTTTCTCTCAATCGTCCTTTTTTTTTTTAAATAACAGTAACAGATGTCTATTATGAAACTAAAGAAATATTAAAAAATTAGCTTGTAATCTACCACTTTAATAACAATGTTCATTCAAATTTATTTAGATTTTATTGTTCAGGATTAGTTTTAGGTGTTTTTGTAAAGTATACATGTTCCTTATTTATTATTTCTAAATTAACTGAGATTCCTCCACCCTCACGCCAAAGATTTAAGCAAGAAAAAATGTCAGATTGCTATATCAGAAAGATGGCTTTGGTTACAGTGCAGAGAAAGCTTGTAGAGCCGTGGCAATAATGGGGACTATCCACCCATCTATTTCTGCGTCTCCTCCTTCTGGGCACATGGTACGGTTGTGTTTGCCTGGCTGCTTGAAGTGAGGCGTGACTACATGGCTTATCTTGACCAACGGCCACTTCTGTATGAAAATATTTAAGAGCCACTATGCAAGTCACAATATTTTCTTCCCCTGGCCAATCAGCGATATTTTAAACGATGGGCATTCCATGAAGCTGAGTCCCTGAGGAAGAGTGACATAAGGCTGAGCTTCCCCCAGTGTCCCCTCAGATGGACACAAAGGAAGAACAAGGGACAAGTCTTTATTTACTTTAAACCCCTAAGGTTTTGGAGCTATTTGGATTTTTTTTCCTGCAGCATAACCTTACTATCCTTATAATACAGGAGACATGACCAGATAGGGAGAGGAGCTGGAATATGATCTAGGAAAGAGATGACAGGGTCTGAACCAGAATAGCTGCAGTAGGGTTGAAGAAGATGCATTTGAGAGATATTTAAGGGGAAATCAGGAGGCTGTGATAACCAATGAGATATGAGAGTTGAGGGTGAAGATAGAGTTGAAGATGATTCCTAAGTCTTGATTTGGGTGACTGGGTGGCTCGTGGTAACATTTAATTACATGTGGCCACTGGAGGAGGATAAAATGTGATTGGTGGAGGGAGAAGGAGCCAGAAGATGAGGAGTTCAGGTTTTGATCTATTGGAGTGGAGCTGTCTGGAACATGCAAATAGAGATATTTAGCGGGCTGTTGTATTGTGATATGTTTTCTCCAGTCTACTTTCTCCAGTCACGTTTAGGGATGATATAATACAGCAGATACTAGAACCTACATTTTTTTTTCTTGTAGAAACTATTTTTGTTGAAATGTTCTTTGGAACAAATTCTGTTCTTGACTGTGATTTATTTCACCTTTCTTGCTGTAGGGATATAAGATGTCATGCTAAGAATCTTGAAGCCATTGGAGACCTTTCTTGCTTCCTGGCTTGCATAAGCCAGCTTTCACTTGGTGTGTTAGTTTCCTGTGGCTGACATAACAAAATACCACAAATGGAGTGGCTTACAACATAGAGATGTGCTATTTCAAAGTTTTGGAGGTTAGAGATCTGAAATCAAAGTGTCAGTAGGGTCATGCTCTGCTAAGGTTTCATGCCTTTCTCTTAGCTTCTGGTGGTGCCAGAAATCCCTGGTATTCCTTGGCCTATAGTTGCATAACCTCAACTTCTGCCTCTGCCATCACATGGCATTCTCTCTGCATCTTTGTGTCTTCACATGGCTGTCTCCCAATAAGGACACCAGTCAGATTGAATTAAAGGCTCATCCTACTCCAGTATGACCTTTTCTGAACAAATTACATCTGTAATGGGAGCAGTGAGAGACTTTTTTTAGGGGCCCCAAAATCACTGCAGATGGTGACTNGAGAGTTGAGGGTGAAGATAGAGTTGAAGATGATTCCTAAGTCTTGATTTGGGTGACTGGGTGGCTCGTGGTAACATTTATTTACATGTGGCCACTGGAGGAGGATACAATGTGATTGGTGGAGGGAGAAGGAGCCAGAAGATGAGGAGTTCAGGTTTTGATCTATTGGAGTGGAGCTATCTGGAACATGCAAATAGAGATATTTAGCGGGCTGTTGTATTGTGATATGTTTTCTCCAATCTACTTTCTCCAGTCATGTTTAGGGATGATATAATACAGTACATACTAGAACCTACATTTTTTTTTCTTGTAGAAACTATTTTTGTTGAAATGTTCTTTGGAACAAATTCTGTTCTTGACTGTGATTTATTTCACCTTTCTTGCTGTAGGGATATAAGATGTCATGCTAAGAATCTTGAAGCCATTGGAGACCTTTCTTGCTTCCTGGCTTGCATAAGCCAGCTTTCACTTGGTGTGTTAGTTTCCTGTGGCTGACATAACAAAATACCACAAATGGAGTGGCTTACAACATAGAGATGTGCTATTTCAAAGTTTTGGAGGTTAGAGATCTGAAATCAAAGTGTCAGTAGGGTCATGCTCTGCTAAGGTTTCATGCCTTTCTCTTAGCTTCTGGTGGTGCCAGAAATCCCTGGTATTCCTTGGCCTATAGTTGCATAACCTCAACTTCTGCCTCTGCCATCACATGGCATTCTCTCTGCATCTTTGTGTCTTCACATGGCTGTCTCCCAATAAGGACACCAGTCAGATTGAATTAAGGGCTCATCCTACCCCAGTATGACCTTTTCTGAACAAATTACATCTGTAATGGGAGCAGTGAGAGACTTTATTTTTAGGGGCCCCAAAATCACTGCGGATGGTGACTCAGTTCAGTTCAGTAGCTCAGTTGTGTCTGACTCTTTGCGACCCCATGAATCGCAGCACGCCAGGCCTTCCTGTCCATCACTATCTCCTGGAGTTCACTCAGACTCAAGTCCATCGAGTCCGTGATGCCATCCAGCCATCCATCCTCGGTCGTCCCCTTCTCCTCCTGCCCCCAATCCCTCCCAGCATCAGAGTCTTTTCCAATGAGTCAACTTTTCTCATGAGGTGGCCAAAATACTGGAGCTTCAGCTTTAGCATCATTCCTTCCAAAGAAATCCCAGGGTTGATCTCCTTCAGAATGGTGACTGCAGCCATGAAATTAAAAGATGCTTTCTCCTTGGAAGACAAGCTATGACCAACCTAGACAGTATATCAAAAAGCAGAGACATTACTTTGCCAACAAAGGTCCATCTAGTCAAAGCTATGGTTTTTCCACTAGTCATGTATGGATGTGAGAGTTGACTATAAAGAAAGCTGAGTGCTGAAGAATTGATGCTTTTGAGCTGTGGTGTTGGAGAAGACTCTTGAGAGTCCCTTGGACTGCAAGGAGCTCCAACCAGTCCCTCAAGGAAATTAGTCCTGAATATTCACTGGAAGGACTGATGCTGAAGCTGAAACTCCAATACTTTGGCCACCTGATACGAAGAACTGACTCATTGGAAAAGACTCTGATGCTGGGAAAAATTGAAGGTGGGAAAAGAAGGGGACCACAGAGGATGAGATGTTTGGATGGCATCACTGACGCAACGGGCGTGAGTTTCAGAAAGCTCTGGCAGTTGGTGATGGACAGGGAAGTCCAGCATGAGGCAGTGAATGGGATCACAAAGAGTCAGACATAACTGAGCAACTGAACTGAACTGAACTGACTGGGCCCTATTTTCAAATAAAGTCACTTTCTGAAGCATTGAGAGTTAGAACTTCAAAGTATTTTAATGGGGAAAACATCAACCCATAATGCATGGGAAAACTATGATAACCCCCAGATTTCAGGGCCTATAATAGTAAAGTTTTTGGTGGTTGTCTGTATTTCACATTTGGGTGCAGTTTGGTTCCAACTCTGAGGCTCTGCTTCTGCCCCTTTCTAGGATCCAGACTGAGGGAGTAGCCCTTCTCCTGTTTATGAAGCAAAGGAAAGCTTCCAACTGCTGAACTACACAATGGCTATACTGCTTGGGACTGAGAAACGTCATCACTTCCAATCTACCTTTCACAGGTAGGGCAGGTTTATATGGCCAAGTTTGTAGGGATTAGAAGAACATGTGTTGAGTACCTGCCACACATTTGGTGTTCAATAAATAGAAGGGACCATTCCAATAAGCAGAATTTTGACAAAGCATTGCCCTATCTCTTCATTCTCGCAGTTTTTCTGGAACATGAATTAGGTCTTCGATTTCTCCTACATTACTCTGGGTGATCTATATCAATGCCTGGCATGTGTTAACACTCAGTAAAGTTTTACTGAATGAATGAACAAATATACAGTTTATATTCACTTTGCTTTTTGCATCCTGATGAACATTTCAGTTATTAAAGTCCCAAGGCCATAGTTAAAGATGAAAACCTCATTTGAGAAAAATCAGCTGCTGAACAAATCATAATCCCAAATGTATCTATTATGAGTATTGAGTTCTCTATTATTAGTATGAAATTTTTTATCTGAAATAAATGCTTTTTAAATGATTTTTAAGACGATCTTTTAACCCAGAACTTATTCATGGAAGAAATTTTATTGTTCCCATGGAAAGCATCTCACCCTCTTACCTAGTCTTCACCCTTCATATCTTTATTTGACTTGACATTTCATTTTCTAATAAATTCATACTTTAGTTATCTTTTGCTAAAGGCCCCTTTTCACCTCTCTACTCTCAGGTTACTCACACTAGAATTTTTTTTTAATATAAATTTATTTATTTTAATTGGAGACTAATTACTTTAGCAGATTAATTACATGATGGATGCATGTCAATTTATGACAAAACCAATACAATATTGTAAAGTAATTAGACTTTTAAAAATATTTCCCTGCAATCTTGTAATGAGCAATTCTTACATTTATTCATGTTTTAATTCTTGACCATTTAATATTTTAAGTAGTTCAAAATCTAAAATGTCAACTTAAAGGCACCCAAAATATCTAAAGAGACTTATTAAAAAATATTCTGAAAGCTAAATTTATCAAACTCCATCACAAACATTTTTCAACCATATTAGCACAAGGAAAAAAAAAATAATTTTTTTTTCTCACTTAAAATTACTGCAAGGTAGCACAGATATTTTCAAAAATGTCTGCTGGATGAAAGTTATCAGATTACCCATTTTCATAGTCATAAAGTTGAAAAGGAAATGGAAAAAAAATCCTCATTCTGAGCCTGCTTCATCCCCTTGTAATCAGCCAGCCTGTGAAGACTGCAGTGTGTCTCCTTACAAAGGTGCCAGACTAAATTCAGGTTTCTTCCCCCACAGAAGTAGAGTTGGGGAGAAGCTAGTCCCTCCCAGCAAGAGGACCCCCAAATTTGCAGGGAATGCTCAAAACTGCGGACTATGAAACCAGTCTTGGCCTGGCAACCCCATCTTCTCCCAACTGCCACTGTCATGCAAATCTAAACATGCCCTTAATCTCCCTTTCAGAAGTTTTCTTTTCATATCTTCCCTAAATTAGGTAGAAATTGTCCTTTTCAGGAGTGTACAAGTTACAGAAGAAATCACACAAGTTGGCAATCACATGGAGGCCAGTGCCTTTGTGTCCTGGCATCTCACAAGCAAGGACAGTTTTACTAGTTAGAATTCTACTGTGTCCACCCAAACCAAGCTAAACAGAAGCTAACGCTAAAAGCTTTCAATACTTTTTGAAAAATCCATCAAAGGTTTTTCTGAATGATATTTATAAGGGCCTTACTGTTCTCTTTCAAAAACTGAAATGCCCTTCTCGGACACTTGAAAAAAATTGCTTGTGCTTTTCATCTTTCCCTCTCAGAGTGTAAACATTGTTTTGAGTGAAAGGAGCTGAAGGAGCGCTTACTTTCCCTTGAAATTTTATTTTTAAATAAGAGAGGGAGAAAATCCTTTTTCTGACTAATACTAATAATACAGGTCAAAGTGTCAGGCGATATACAATTAGATAGAAAACAAAAAAGGGTCCCCCTCTTTTTCCCACCGTACAATGGCACTGGAATATAAATTACTGATGAAGATGAAATAACACTTCAAGCTTATCGGGCAGGGCAGGGCAATGTTTACAGAGTATTTTCTATGTCACGATGAAACGCTACAGATGACGGGACTTGAGGGTGCTGCTGAATAGTCTAAAACTAGCGTGAGGCAAGATTTTACGTCTCTATAGCCTGTGACCCTGTGATATGCTTTGTCTCACAAGGGCAGCTGCAGTTATCAACAGATGTTTCAGCAATAAATAATTGGTATCATCTCGGAAAAGACCCATCTACCTGGGGAGAGGGCATAATACCAAAAACACTGCCCGGCTATCACAGCCACATTAATCTCCCATCTCTCCAGGTTTCTCGGGGAGCGTACTGCAGGTGTTTTTTCTGGGAGAGAGAGGACAGACCCTCTCAAGTCAGCAAGCTTTGTGTGGAGTGTAAAGGAGGCTGGCCCCTGCCATAAATTTCTGTCTGTGGCCACACAGCAAAGGAGAGAAGATGGGGGGATGGGAAAGTAGGCGAGGGAGGAAACAGAGGAGGCTGTGGAGAGCAGAAAGTAGAGCACAAAACACATGATTTTTGCTAATTAAACCTAAGTGAGGAACATTAGAAATGACCCTTCGTTTTACCAACTCAGGCACTCAGTACAGTTTCACGCTTAACTTTGCTCTGTTGTCTATGGAATTAAAGATAGTGTTTACACTCCAAATGTAATGCTAACTTTTTAAGTGGAAGGAAAACTTTTTATGAGAAGGGTTCGTTTCAAGGTATAAAAGTATCATGGAAATTTAGATTTATGAAAAAAAAATCTATAAGAACACATAACTGAAAAAAAACCCTCAGCAACCTTTATTTTTTAATGTAAGAATAGAATCTCACAATTAATTGATTATTATAATAATGTGGCCATCCAGCCTTGGTAAAATGTGATATTGAAACCAGTGGATAATAGGACGAAAACAAATCATGGAATTTCCTTGCGATACTTTTGACAAGCTAAGATAGCACTATAGTTCTCCGTATTTACAAAACAGAGTGGTTTAGCAATTGTGCACTTTGGGATCTGACACATAAGAAAGCATCTCAAGGCTCTTTGGGAGGTGTGGTTGCTTAATTTATAGCTTGCTGTGTAAGCTAAAGAGAATGATGCTCAGCATTCAAAAAGCTCCTAGGTTAAACACATTATGAGCTAAAGCAGCCTAATGGGCTGATTCCTAGAGCTGCCCCTGAGTGACCTTGTGAGCAGGGCATAAACTTCTTAAATTCTCTGTGCCTTTATGCTCCCCCAGTTGTGATATCTGTGTACTATATAGAGGGAAAGTAGAAGGAATAATGAATGGACTCCTGAAACAGTCTAACAACTATGAGCAGTTTGTCTCAGCTCACATTAACCCCCAAATGCAGCAAGACTTTAGAACACCATTTCCAGTTTTTCGGCCAGTGTCACTATCAGCTTTGAATGGACCTAGGGCGGTCTAGTAAGCGTGAATGGAATGCAAGGAGTAAAACCCTGGTTACAGAGATGTGCTGCATCTCAGGCTATGCTGGAAATCCCGAGGAACTTTCTAAGCCTCAAAGGTCGAAGCAGGGGTCTCTTCCTCTGTGAAGCTACCATGCTCTCACCTTCCTTGGAAGCCATATATAGAGCTTATACGCCACTGGCTGAACACACAGGGCTTTCAAGGCCCTTCTCCTCTCACAGTTTTGTTCAGGCTCTCTGTCTTTAATTTATAGCTTCCTGGGTAAGCTAAAGAAAATGATGCTCAGAGTTCAAAAAGCTCCTAGTTTAAACACATTGTGGGCTAAAGCAGCCTAATGGACTTATTTGAGCTGCCCAATCAATCGCCATCCTGTTCTCTTTTCAATAGTCATTCTCAAACTCTAACATGCATCAGAATCATGGGGAGGGCTTGTCAATGTTGATTGCTAGACCCTCGCCCCCAGAGTTTTTGATTTGGTAAGACTAGTATACGGCCCAAGAATCTGAGCCAGTTTTTGGGTGATACTAAGTGCTGTTGTTTGGAAGCCTAACTTTAAGCACCACTGCTTTAGAGCTGCACTCTCCAATTAGTGCAGAAGGAAATGGCAACTGGGAAGGAAATGGCAACTCACTGCAGAATTGTTGCCTGGAGAGGAACCTGGTGGGCTACAGTCCATGGGGTCACACAGAGTTGGCCATGACTGAGAGTCTGAGCACATCTAATTAAATAGTAGCCCTAGCCACATGGAAATGTGTATGCAGAAGTTCATTTTAAAAATGAAATAAAACTAAAAACTCAGTTCTTCATTTATTCTAGCCACATTTCAGGTGCTCAAGAGCCACATGAGGCCAGGGCCTAGCGTACTGGGCAATAGAAACACAGAACATTTCCATCACTGCAGAAAGTTCTACTGGACAGCCTACAGCTTGCATTAGAGTAAGGAGTTTCAGGGCTTCCACCTGGGCTCTCAAGTTCATCTCTTGGGGCTTCTAGAGGGAGAATTGGAGTAGGACAGAGGAAGGAGCTGAGTCACAGCTCCACCACTTACTGATCTGCTCCCATGGGAAAGTTAATCTCCCTGTACCTTAACTTTGTCATCTGCAAAATGGGTATGATAATGGTAATGATCACTGGAGGGCTATTTTGAAAATTAAATAAGATGATGCACATATAGGCATTCTATAAACCCAAAATGATATATACACTATAATTGTTTTCTATTCCACTTCTCCACTAATAACAGGCGCACTTATTTAAAAACCCTGGCCCGCCACCAGATTTGTTCAAAGTCTTCACTTTCCTTTGCCTGTGGTCCTCAGTCTGTTTAACTTCAGTTTATTTTTCGGAGAGTGGGAAATGTTGATGAGGAGGTTACTGTTTCTATGAAGTCTCCAACAATGCTGTTATGTGTACATAGGTCAGGGGGACCTTTTCTGGATTTTTGTTTTGATAGACAAAGATAATGTCTATTTATACATTTATTTTGGGATGACCCCCAAACACATTCCCATGTAAACCAATAAAATAAAAATTTTAAGAGATTTTCATTGCTTGTAATGCTTGGTCTCCATACAATTGTCTGCATTGTATGTAAAAAGAAAAAATAAACCAAGCTAACAGAGTCCCTTCTTCGAAATCATCTAAGAGAATGTGGGGGGTCGGGTAACACTATCAAAAAGCAAATTGGCACTTATAGAAGCACCCCCAGAACCTTAGCTGGAAATCTGGGCTCCAATCTGAGTTCATGTGTTATTCTTGAGGCTCTGTCCTCTCTGGGGTAGAGGTACCCGTTGGATTCATTTCCATTAAGTGAGTTAAGGAATAATAATGCCAATGACTCTGACGATACTTCTCGAACAGTGTGAATCATGAGGAGATAAGGGAGAGAACAGGATTTCAGGCAGGACTCAGGAAGGGACTTGCCAGGCTTCAACAGCTTAGACACCAAGTCACATGGATGAAATAGTGGTGAGTTTATTTTTTTAAGTTACCCAACTCTTAGAAAGTAGTATTTCAAAATAAAAATGCTAATGAAGCATGGTGGACTCAAAACTACTGCTCCCAGCCACTAAGGACATGCAGATATTTCAGCATGACAGGTTCTCATTGGCCCACTGACCACGCTTCTCCACTTTTACTTGATTTGCCTTTCCAACAGAAGGTCTTATGGGCAAACGGAGCTCTTTGAAAAGCTTTCCCCCCCAACATTAGTCAATTTGGCAGAGCTGACCATAAGGGTAGGGGCTGTCTTATGCTTCAAAGAAATTTAATCTATTAGACCATTTAGAGGCTAAATGCCTCACTTGGGGGTGTCAAGGAACAGGTGGTGTGGTTCTTCCTACCAGTAACTGCTGCAAGCTGGCGCCAATCACATCCTGCAGGTTTGTTTTGTCCTCTGGGCCCACAGCTTGTTTGTATTGCCACTTTTCAGGCACGAAGGGCCATTTCATTTCCTTTGCCTCCTGGATCAGGGTTCTTAACTTGCTGGGGAGTGAGGCTGAAAAGGTCAGAGTTCAGATAAGGAAATTGCAGTTGAAGAAAAGGTTGTTGAGTTACCTATGTTATGATGAAGCACCTCAGTGGCACAATTTTTTTTTTCCTACTTCTCACTGGCTGGCCTAACCTGGTGTTCTGACTCAAAGAATAATAGCAAAAACTATCTGTCAGGGGGTGGCTCTGGTCTACTTTGCCCTACAGGTAAACTGGGGTAGTCAGGCATTAAGAAAGGTTTTAGCAGGAAGTAAAGCACTTCAGTGACTGTCTCTGCATGAAGAATCAGAGAAAGGAATGAAGGAAATATTATTTTTCCTGTAAAATGAGAAAGGGCCTGAGATGGAATGGCATTTGGGGCTTGTGGCTGGGTAGTGCAGCAAATCAATCTCTTTTCCACTCCTGTTAGACCTCACCTCGCCTCAGACTTTCACCGTGGACTATGTCTGAATATAGACAATGAATATAAAAAACCCGCATCAATTTATTATGAAATAGCCGTGTATCACTTTAGGAGATATATTCAATCTCTTAATAGACATCAAATTTCATTAAAAATATAATCTCTTATTCAAACTTGGGAAATCTAGAAAGCTCTGGAAACTAGATTTTTTTTTTTTAAGTTCGGCCCCAAACCAGACTTGAATTGACTTGAGATTATTTGTAATCTTGCTATGGTGAGATTAGTCAGTGTTTTGCCTTGAAATTTTTATGTTTGATGGTGCTGCCCCTAGCTTCTACTGCAGTGTTAGTATATCAGATGGTATATGCACCATACTCCCTTTTCTAACATTTGAAAAAATTCTGAATTCTGAAGCACGTGTGAGCACCAGGGTTGTGAATAAGGGATCATGGACCTGTATACACGACTGCCAGCTATACATCTTTAAGTGCTTGTCTTGCAGACACCTCAGACTCAGTATATCTAGCACTGAATTCATTGCCTTTTTTCTAAATGCTGTTTTTCTCTATTCTCTGTTGATGAATGCCACTACCACTTACTGAGTCACCCAAGTCTGAAACCCAGAAGTCCGTCTAGACTTTTTGCTCTTCCTCCCTGAGTCTGATTGGTTATCACATTCTGTGGATCCTAAAATCAATTTCTTTCTTTTAATCATCAGTAATTCTTGCCTGATTCATTGTCTTCTATCTCCTCCTATCCATTTCATCTTCCACATTGTTGAGTCCATTCTTCTAAAAACAAGATGGACTAGGACATTGCTCTGCGTAAAATTCTTTATGCTTCTGTATATCCTGCCTTCATATTAGGCATTGTCCTGCCTCAGCTGCGTAATGACCAAGCTCTTCTCATCAGCCCTGCCATGATCTCCCAGTGGAATTGAGAGGCTCCTCAGGAGCATTCTCAAACGCGCAGGGGCACACTCCTCTCAGCATCCACCTCACTGCTCTCTAGCCACATCTGTCCTTTCACTGGGCTGTGGATTGTGAGCTTCCTGAAGACAGGCATCATGTCCTACCACGTTTGTAAATCCCACCATGATGGTTAAAAGAAAGATTAGTCTTATGTTTACATGAGATATGCTAAATAAGACAAAAGAGGTATGAGAGAGAATAAAAAAAAAGAAGAAGAGAAGGGAGAAAACCTAACTCTGTCTTGGCTCATGATGCCTTTTGGTGTCCTTGCCACCAACTGGGCAAATGTAAGGAAGCCTCCTGATGGAGAGGGACTGCTTGGCATTGAGGGGATAATTCATGGGCTACAGCAATGAATGACTGATCTGGACTGGCTACTAAGCATGACTTACAAATATCACAGTGAAACCACTGTTCCCCCTGCCCCATTCAGTAACCCAGAACTATTGAGCCTTCTCTGTGCAATGCGCTCCTCTAATGAAAGCAAAAATAGGAGGTTGGAGACCAACCTGATTTCACAATCTCTTCTTACCACCACTGACGTACTTTCAGTCTCTGAAAATGTTTCTGATGTACGTGTAGAGAAAATTTCTTAAATGATATTTCTAAATAGTCACGAATAGGATGACTATCCATTTCTGTTTGCTTAGGACAGTCCTATGTAGTCATAGTGGAGAAGGAAACGGCAACCCACTCCAGTATCCTTGCCTGGAGAATCCCAGGGACAGAGGAGTCTGGTGGGCTCCCGTCTATGGGCTCGCACAGAGTCGGACACGACTGAAGCGACTTAGCAGCAGCAGCAGCATGTAATCATAGCATGTTTGTTAACAGAGCCTTTCACTCTCAGAAGTATTTTAATTCTGATAAATTGTGTGGACACTCTGCCTATGAGTGTCAAGCTCAGGAGTCAGAGGAGTAGTTAAATGACAAAAGAAACGTGATTTTTGGATTCATGGAATTCCACTATATTTGGGCACTAAATAGCTTTAAGTACTTTTAACTTTCCTTTATGGTGATGAGGAAAATCTGTTTGTTATAAATCATTTTTTTTCCTCCTCATACCATTCTCTTTCCCTACAGGTCGTGCCAGAACGTGGATTGTCCAGTGGGCCACACTGAAATAAAAGATGCCCCTGAAATATGTTTTTAAAATATCTATGTGTTTGGATTTCAGTTCCTTCTCTATCTTCGGGGGGGTTAGAGTCTTTAAAGTGAGCCACCCATGCTGACTGGGACAACATCTGAGGGAAAATGATGGGGTTGAGAGGAGGAACGGAAAAGAATGAAACCCACAGGGTTAACCTTCGAGTCCGCCCGCTGCCCCATCGCCTTAAGTGACCCTGTGCTAATGCCTTTCTCTGGGAGCCCACATGGGAGACATCGGTGGCAGTGGCAGCCCGACTGTGGGCTAGAGCTGCTCAGGAACCAGCTGCCGAGGGACAGTTCTGCGCTCAGACTGCGTCCAGCTGCACCGATGGCGCTTGGGTGGACCGTGCAACATGCAGTGGCGATGGGCAAATGCCGAGCCTGTCAATGGCTCAGCATAGGATTCCTCCCGCGTTGGTTGATCAGATTCAACCAACCCCAGCAGTCAGCCCCTGACCGAGCAGGAGCCTCCTTTGCCTCTCTGATCTCTTACTTCCCCAAGCAGCTTACCTGGAGGGCCATGGCTAATTGAGTGATTTTGCAGTCGTGATTTGCCTTATCTGGAACTAAACTGATTATTTCTCCTATTCTGTGGCACTAGAGAAGAGAAAGAGAAAGAAAACGCTCCCCGATTAGGGGTTCAGAGTCTTCACTGCGGAGAACACAAAACTTAAAGGAATTTAAGCTGAAGGGACAAAGGACATGATGTAGTAAAGGAGAAGAGAAAATGTTCAGGAGAAATAACTGAACACAACACACTGCTCCTGGGGAGAACGAGGACCAGCACTGGGGCGAGCAAAATCAGACACTGATGTTTGTGGCCAGGAAAGAAAGAAAACACGAAGGTTATGAAACAACTGGACACGGGGCATTTTATCTTGAAAAGAGCACGGATGACAGGTTCCCAAAAACTAGACTTCTAAAGGCACCTAAAAGTTCCCCTGTAAAAACATATGCACTTCTATACAAGAATGTGGGGAAAAGGCTCTCCTGGAAACTTTTCCCATTACATAATTAACAGAAACAAAACAGATGGGGCGTGTGCATCTTATATGGGAATCTTGTTTCTGTAACCAATAGCAGTCAACTAAAACTACAAAGAAAAATATTTAAAGCACATAAGAGAGATACCCTGATAGAAATGAAGGGAAATTTATCTGAATGCTAAGAAGAAATCTAAGGAAAAAAGGTTACCTCTCCAAAACTAGCTAAAGAAGAAATTAGAATTGCTTTAACTTTCTAGATTTTGTGATTGAAATTTCCCAAACAATGACTCATCTAAAACTATGTATGGTACAAACTATGAATGAGCAAAAAGGCCAAATTCTCAAATCCTGGTAATGATATAATAAGTATTTATCAGTTTGAGTAAATTTCTTTATAAGTGGTATGTAAATACAACATGAGAAATGTATTGAAGGTCAAAAAAGAGAGATGGGACTGATGAGATGACATATTTGTGGAAACTGTAGATGTCTATGGAAACTGATGAGGCACAAAGTCCTAGTTTGAAACAAAAGTATGCCCCACCATTCAGAAGTTGCTTCAATTTTTTAATAATTGAAATTTACGTGCACCAGTCCACTTGGGCCCTTTGTTCTTCTTGAACTAAACTGTTTCTTGTAGCCCTCATGTTTACTGAAGCTTAAAATTCAAACTGACAGCAATTCACTGCAACAAAGTGGGCTTCCTCCCCTGCCCGTCCGCCCGCAGCCCATGTCCCATTCATGCCCTGAAATCCACTCATCTCTCGGTGGTCACCTGCCAAGAGAAGAAAAATAGGGCAGAGATGAGACCGTGTCGTTCAGACAGGGTAAAGGAGAGCAAACCTGCTGCTCCCCGCTGCCCCCAGCGCCTCCCGTTGGACCTCACCTCTGCATCTCTGATCCTCCCTCTTGTCCTCCTCTGACACATCTGACGGCTCCAACAGGAGCTGGTCCAGCACTTGCTTGCACTCTTGCAGCAGCGTAGCTACCGCTTTTTGATTATTCATGACGATTACCCTCTCTTGATGGCGAGTCGAGTGTCCCTGGGTCTACGGTGATCAATTACCTAGGAGAAGACATCGATTCTCAATAAAAGAGCCCCTTCAAGCCTTAGGTACCTGGTGAACAAAAGAAGGGGAAAGATGATTAACTGAAGCATCATCAATTATCTGTAAGACTCAAGCAGGGAGGGATAATAGAGCAAACACATGTAAATACATGACAGCCCCTGAGGAGCTTATCAGGGGAGGGTGTGAAATTACTGCAGGCCTGGTCTAGATGGGCAGCATCTCGAAGGCATCAGAGAGCAGAAGGGAGAGGGTCCTGGGCAGACCTCAGTCACCACAGTGTAGTCAGTGGAATCACATGGAGCCAAAGGAAATGAATACACCCTATGATTTATGTCTCTTCTGCATAATTTCATATCAGTGCCTCTGGATCCCAGTGGCACTCCACTTTCTGCTTCTCTGGAAGTCTACAGGAAGCGTCTGGCCAGCAGTTCTAATATTCAGACACAAGCACATGGTAATATGAAGTTTACCGCTCTCATAACCCACTGCTGATTTCCCCTGTGCAGCATCCTTTGTGGTATTTAGCATCATATAATTTGGACCAAAATAGGCAATGACAGATGTCAGATTTAAAGCTCTTCACTGCCAGGCACATTGCCAAATAAAATGGAGAAATGAAATCCCAGAAAATCCAGTTTTCTAGATCCATGGTATGGATAAGATCTCCTTACATCCTATTTAACGCACATACAGTTGAGAGACTTCTTATGTAAATATGAGTATGTTGTAATGAGCTATTGCAGCCAAGGTAATTTCAAGAACAGAATAACTCACCGACAGTATAAAAAATGCCTGACAAATAAATACCAAAAAGTCTCTTGATTAACAAATCATGTTTAAGTTGAAGTATAGTTGATTTGGGCTTCCCCAGTGACTTGGTAGTAAAGAATCCGCCTGCAATGCAGGAGACACGGGTTTGATCCCTGGGTCAGGAAGATCCCCTGGAAGACGGCATGGCAACCCACTCCAGTATTCTCGCCTGGAGAATCCCATGGACAGAGAAGCCTGACAGGCTACAGTCCATAGGGTCACAAAGAGCTGGACACAACTGAAGTGACTGAGTATGCATGCAGGCATAGCTGATTTGCAATGTTGTACTCATTTCTGGTATACAGCAAAGCGATTCAATGTCATCCATATATTTCCTGTGCCATACCGCAGATCCTCGTTGTTTATCTACTTTATACATAGTAGTTGACAAATCTTTTTGCTTTCCTCTTTTTAAAAAAAAGTACATTGTAAACAAAACAACGGAAGTTATTATCTTTCTGAATTTGCCAGGATAGACAGTGGAGATGCCATTTGGCTTAGGCACTCTTGTATGGCACTTAGAATCTTTTTGCCAATGCAAGAGAATCTGAAAAGGAAGAAAGTACAACAGATGTATGGATGACTCGACTCTCTGTGTCATCTAGCAGATCCAGGCAACACAATAATTTACTGCTTTAGTAATCATTAAAAATATTGAAGTGGTGAGCTGTTGTGTTGTTCTTGGGGGAACTGTGCTCTACTACCCTCACTTTAAGGAGCTGGTTTTGAATTTGAAATTGCAAGAAAGCACTTTTCTATCTTTTTTCTATTTTATGACTTAAGAGGAATAGAAAATGAAGGATAAGCCATGAAATCTAAATTTTGTAATTCTCATTCTAACCTGAATTGTTATGCTTTAGGTTTTAAAACAGATACGCACACATACTTCACACAGATGGAACTGCCAAAGCGAATTTTAGAATGTGACAGACTTGTTTCGTGAAGACAATTTTGTATTTGTTGAAGAACACAAGCAGAGGTTTTTCATGCAAGGTTCTTGTTACTTGAAAGAGCATTCACATAAGTGAGGTCATGAAATGAGTTACTTGAAGCATTTAAATGTAAATATAAATCTAACTTCTTTTCTGTTTAAGATGTTTCAGAAAGTACTCCTGCTTGGATTGGGTTGTTGGACTAACCAGTTTTCAGTGTCCCTTTTAGCTCAAGTGTTTGTAAGTCAGTGTTTCTGTGGTACAAGTTGACCATTAACTTGCTTTTCTATGAGAAGAACTAAACAATAATGACTGGTCAGAGTTAATTAGCAGACTAGAATGAGCAACAGGCCATGTAGCAATGATATCCCATTCCCACCATTCCCTGAAAAAAGGAGATGGTGACTGTAACAGGAAGCTATGTGGAGACTGAGAAATGCAGTTGCTGGATGAGAAGGTTAAGAACAAACGTTGCTCAGAATGAGTTATGGGTGAGTAGGACACAATTTTCTTCAAGTCCTCAGTTAAATCAAGAAAGGGATTCTCTTTCTCTCCTTTTTAAGGACTTCATAGAGAAGCATTAGTTGCCCGGTCGTGTCTGACTATTTGGGGCTCCATGGACTGTGGTCCGCCAGGCTCCTCTGTCCATGGGATTCTCCAGGAAAGAATACTGGAGTGGGTAACCATTCCTTTCTTCAGGGGATCTTCCAGACCCATGGATCAAACCCAGGTCTCTAGCATTGCAGGCAGATTCTTTACCATCTGAGCCACCAGGGGAGCTCAAAGAGAGGTGTCATAAGAAAATACAAGAGCTTGTGTGCAAAGAACTAAAACTGCCCTATATAAAATTTTGCTAGCACATCACACCTTCGTCTAAAGGCTACGGTGATGTTTTATTGGTGCTGTATCACCCTCTTAAGGCAGACAGTTGTCTTCCACTATCAATTTTACTTGCTTTCTTTCTGTTAATATTTTAAGCTGAAAGAGTATGTAGCAAAGAAAGAGGACCTAGAAATAGGAAAACATATATGTAATAATGCTCAATGGCTAATTCTACTTCGTTCTCTACCATTAACTGTCTGTGCTTGAGACCTCTGAGATTCACTTTTGAGATTCATTTTTCTCATCTATATTTTGAGCTGATTGATTAGGAACAGTTGTTGAAATCTTTCCAAGTCTTAAATTCCATATTCAGCAGCACAAGGTTGTCTATTGCTAAACAACATCTGATGTTTATTTACTGAAAAATTCCTGGCTCTTTTCAATACCCTGAAATATAATATTTTTATGCATACTTTCCTCTGTGGTTTAGAAGTGTTGGCTTGAATCTTAGAGGCTAGATTATTGCTGAATATTCTTCCTTGCTTTTGTTTCCTCACTTGAAACCCTAATTCCTGAGGCACAAGATCATAAATCTCTTCCCTTTGTCTAAGTGCTGTGAAAGAGAGATAAGATGCATGGTTTTGTGAGGGCAAACAGCAGGACTTGACCTAATCATTTGGGTAAGGACAGGGTGGGTTACTGGGGGCTTCTGGGAGGATGTGATGCCTGAATCAAGCTCTGAAAGAGGAACAAGGCTTCATGAAGTTAAAATGGTAGGGAACAGCCCTAACTAATGTAGAAGGAAGTACAGAGGGAATGAAAGAAGGCCAGGTTGGCTGAACTGTACATAAAAGGAGAAAGTTGATATGAAGTGATGCTGGAAGGGTAAGCAGGGACTGTGGAAGGCCTTGTGTACTAGGTAAGGAATTTTGTGCTTACCCTAAGAGTTACAAAAAACTACTAGCAGCAATAGGAACACAACCAGCTTTACACTTGGGAATGATCATCCTGTTTTGAACATAGTTTGTGTATTGAGGGCAGGGAGGAAATGGCAGGTAGATCAGTTAAGTACTTATTGCAAGAATCCAGGTGAGAGATACCAGGACTCTGCACTAGAGTAATGATATCAAGAATATACAAAATTGGACAGATTTGGGAACTGTTTATGGAGTAGGTGCAGCTTTGGTGTTGGATGGCTAGGATGCTCTTAAGGATTAGTCCCAAATGTCTGCCTCACCATAGCTCAAAACTGAATAGATGATGTTAACATACTTTGAGACACGGAATACAGACAAGAAAAGACATAAATACATCTATTTCTAGCAATATAGTAAGGAAGATAAATCATACTGTCCAACATAAGCAACCAGATTTTAATCAAGAAAGCATGCCTAAAAAGGAAGGAAAGATTTCCAAGACAATGAATGTTTGTTACTTATGAATTTCCAAACTGTACTGAAGATATTCTTCATACTTTTTTGAAAGTTACAGCATTTCCCCCTTTCCCTATAGAATTCAGGAGAGACAATAGGAAGAAAATACTGTAATATGAGAAACACTTTGGAATCCAACCATCTGTCTAGATTTGTATGGTTCATTGTTAGACATAACAGAGGCTGGATCCCAGGAAATTTTCCTTCAGGCAACAGTCCCACTGAAAATTCTGGTCAGCTTCATGTATAAAAAGAATCATTTTCAATTTTAACACATATCAAATTTTTCCCCCTTGAACTGCAACACTCTATGAGCTATATATTATTTCTAAATTAGAAAATGGATGTTTCCCAATATTTTTTATAATCTATGTATTATTTTTTCTATTTTAATGTCCCTTATATTTTTTTCCTTAAAAATCAAATAGAAAGAGGCCAGAAAAAGCAATGAAACATGCAAACAGATAACTCTAGAATAACAAAGTTAGAATCATACAATTTAAGACACGCATGCATACATATAGCCAAATGGCTATGTGTTCATAATTTCTGCATTTGATTATGGCATATTGATACTTTAGTTCTATCCATGATTAAGAATTTAGCTGAGTGGCTAAGTTACAGAATAACTGGCAAGTTGGCCATCATTAGAAAGAAGAAAATGAGGCAATTATTCAAAGCTCTATTTCTTTTGGTATTTATGCTTGAGTTTTTTCCACTGTATGATCAGTGCCTCTACTAGGGGATAAATTAGGGAAAATGAAAGAACTCCAGAGGTATTCCACGGTCTATGGCTACCACCTCGGTAATAACTGACCAGCCAACAATGAGAATCTTAGGCTTGAAGATGTGGGGAAGTATAAAGAAGTAAGAGATGGTCTCTACCATTAGGGAATTTACAATTAATTAGAGAAACAACACATACATACATAAAAAATTAACTATACAAAGCATATCACACATGATTGTATTCTAAACGCTCAGTTTAAATTATCTTTGGAATTCAATTAATGGTTGGTTAAATTTATAAGCAAGCTTACAGAACTCATTTAATTCATATGCACATGAATAATTATACTAAAAATCTTTTTCATCTACATTCAAAATTATTTATCATATTGTTTTTAGGAGAAAATATATTCTGGTGTCCAACATAAAACAAAAAGAATAAATGCTTCTCCTATCAGGCTCTAGCAATGACAATCCAGTCTTCCCCACACTTTCACCCTCTTTTGAGCCACACCACAAGTCCCCTGTGACCATAATACGTCTTGTACTGATTGGTGGTGAAGTGAAGTGAAAGTTGCTCAGTTGTGTCCGACTCTTTGTGACCTCATGGACTGTACAGTCCATGGAATTCTCCAGGCCAGAATCCTGGAGTGGGTAGCCTTTCCCTTCTCCAGGGGATCTTCCCAACCCAAGATTGAACCCAGGTCTCGGCATTGCAGGTGGATTCTTTACCAGCTGAGCCACAAGGAAGGGATCGGTGGTGGAAATGGGTAAATAAAAAGAGAAAAAAAATCTGATTGGAGTGTAACACAACTGTGTAGCTTGGTTGGATATGTTTGCATGACAGACATTTGTTAGCATTTAAAAATTGCATAAAAAGGGAAGAGAAGCCAACTTCTAAGCCACCAAACAGCTAAAGGTTAGACTTATATTTCTAGCAGTATGGAAGACTATGCTCTGACCAACATTCCTGCTGAAAACAACTAATAACACTGAAGAAGCATGTTAAAATCCCTAAAGTGAAATAGGGATTATTTAAAAATTAATAAAATCCTATCAGTGAAATAGCAAGAGAGGAAAGACTCACAGAAGACAAAACAAATAAAAACTGGAACCCAGAAAGTTAACACAGAAGCTAACCTTTGCCTTGAGTATATCTGTCAAACATTGTGAGCTGAAACTAGTTTTCAATATTTTGGAATGTGGGAGGATAAGAAATAAAACCAAAGGCCTACCCAGGAGGGAAGTATAAGAAGAGACCACTGCGCCCCGCCCCCTTGCATAAAACTGAGATCCTAAAAGGTTGCACTTTTAGCATCAGTTCAGTTCAGTCGCTCAGTTGTGTCCGACTCTTTGCGACCCCATAAAGACTCCACTCTATGCTGCTGAATCGCAGCAGCATAAAAATGTTTTCTCATCTTCTTCCCCAGCTTTTCAGGAAAATGGTCTATGTTAAGATAGGCAGCTTCAAGGAAGAGAGCAAAAAGTTTTTCTCTTGCAAATCTGAAGCCACAGATCCAAAAAACCTCTAGCTGATAGTTATTTTTAAGTAAATTATTTACAAATAAGCCCAGGTTGGTGGTTTTCTTGGCCAACTGGTTGACTGAAACATAATCATCTCTAAAGAAATCTGATTTCAACCCAAGTCTCAAAGATGCTCACCTATAAAATACCAAGAAATATGAGCTCCAGATCAAAGCTGTCAAAATATATAAGGTAAAAAGAAACAATGGATGAAAGCAGAAACAACAGATAGTAAAATTAGACCTGCAAAAGACTATAGATGAGGGGATTTCAGATCTATACTACAGAATCTGCATGTTTAAAGAACTGAAAGAGTATGTTAAGTGTATGAATAAAGATCGAGAAACTATAAAAAGGCATATTAAAAATCATAAAATTTCTACTATTTAATTTTAATAATAATTAAAAATTTTAAATGTAAGGAATTGGATATATTTGATCAAATTTAGCTCTGGCTGAAGACAGTACTTTTGAACTGAATGATACATCAGAGCATGCCACCTAGAAGGCAACAGAAAAAAGACAAAGGGATGGAAAATGCGAGAGAGATTAAGAAACACGGAGGACTGAGGAAGAGCTCTACATATATTCAGAGTCCTAGATGGAAAGAAACAGAACGACTTTGGAGAGATAATGACTAACAACTTTTAGGCCAGAAGAAAGACAATAATCAGAATTCCCATAATACTAAACAAATAAAAATTCATACCTAGAAATATCACAGTGAAACTAGGTAGCAAAAAAGATATAGAGAAGATCCTTAAAATGGCCAGAGAGAAAAGGCAGAGTACCTTCAAAGAAATAACAATAAATTTATAGATAGCTACCTAAAAGCAACAACGGAAACTAGGAGACAGTAAAAAGATAGCTTTAATATATGCTAGGAGGGGGAAACCCTGCAAAATAATAATAAACATCAATAGTTCCAAGCATACTTCTATAGTTAAGTACTTTCAGTTCAGTTCAGTTGCTCATTCGTGTTGATTCCTTGCGACCCCATGAATCGCAGCACGCCAGGCCTCCCTGTCCATCACCAACTCCCGGAGTTCACTCAGACTCACGTCCGTCTAGTCCATGATGCCATCCAGCCATCTCATCCTCGGTCATCCCCTTCTCCTCCTGCCTCCAATCCCTCCCAGCATCAGAGTCTTTTCCAATGAGTCAGCTCTTCTCATGAGGTGGCCAAAGTACTGGAGCTTCAGCTTCAGCATCAGTCCTTCCAAAGAAATCCCAGGGCTAATCTCCTTCAGAATGGACTGATTGGATCTCCTTGTAGTTCAAGGGACTCTCAAGAGTCTTCTCCAACACCACAGTTCAAAAGCATCTATTCTTCGGTGCTCAGCCTTCTTCACAGTCCAACTCTCACATCCATACATGACCACAGGAAAAACCATAGCCTTGACTAGACGGACCTTAGTCGGCAAAGTAATGTCTCTGCTTTTGAATATACTATCTAGGNAAGCAGAGACGTTACTTTGCCAACAAAGGTCCATCTAGTCAAACCTATGGTTTTTCAGTAGTCATGTATGGATGTGAGAGTTGGACTATAAAGAAAGCTAAGGACCAAAGAATTGATGCTTTTGAAATGTGGTGTTGGAGAAGACTCTTCAGAGTCCCTTGGACAGCAAGGACCACTCCATCCTAAAGAAATCATCCTGAATATTCATTGGAAAGACTGATGCTGAAGCTGAAACTCCAATTTGGCCACCTGATATGAAGAACTGACTCACTGGAAAAGACCCTGATGCTGGGAAAGACTGAAAGCAGAAGGAGAAGGGGATGACAGAAGATGAGGTGGTTGGATGGCATCACTGACCTGATGGACATGAGTTTGAATAAGCTCTGGGAGTTGGTGATGGACAGAGAAGCCTGGCGTGCTGCAGTCCATGGGGTTGCAAAGAGTCAGGCACGACTGAGTGACTGAACTGAATTGATTAGGTTGTGCCTATTCATGAAAACTCTTGCCTTGCTTAGTTACACCATACAGTCTTCTGACCAGTCCTCTTGGGGTATAAATCTGCCCTATGTTACCAAACTTTGCCCTGATAGCACAGTCTGACCTTGGTGTTGCCCAAAGGATTCACAGCAAGTTATATCTTATAGAGCAGTCACCTTCCCAGCCTTTGTTGTTTCTGGTCATTTCTCCACTGTTAATATTGAACATGCATACATTTTCCTAGATGATGGGACCTTATTAGGTTCAGTTTATATCTCAGATATTCCCACTATGCCAATATGTGGTATATATAGTTCATATCTATTCATATTCAATACTGAAAACAAACAGCATGCTGGAACAAGATAAATTTTGAGTCCCTTTATCTCTGTACTTGTCAAATTATCTTGGAAGAAAACAGTTTCTCTAGTAGTAATAACTGTTTGTTTCTAGTATAACTGAAACAAAGCAATAAAAGAAATTGAGGCCACTATCAGCAAGAATCTGAACATTTCTGTGTTTGAAATTTTCTGTGTGAGTTAGGCAGATAATTGCTTCAGTTATTCCACAGCAGTCTTTCAGCTTCCTTGTGCTCACTTACCCTTCCAGAGAGATCACAGTGCTTCCAATTCACTCTGAAGTTTCAGTGAGTGAGACCAGATCCAGAGTAGTATTAATAGAAGAGATGAACTTTATCTTTACAGGGAGAAAAGAGAGCTAGTTAGAATGCTGCTCTTAAGGGAAGTGGGTTTATCAGTTTGTAGAAATGGTGATATAAGAACACTTTTGCCCAGTATCGCTTTACAGATCAGCAGGATGTTGTATTTGGGGGGCTATTTTAATAGTCATTCTGTTTATCATTTATTCTACTAGAATGATTATGTATTTAAATGTGGGATGGCATTTCTAACCAGACTCAATGTTAATACCTCTAGATTCGATGAAAAATGGTGATAGTGCTGATGAGATGAAGAGGTCAAACACTGCTCCAAGCACTTTACATATATTAACCTACTTATTTCTCACATAAATCATATGAGATCATGGCTGTTTTTATCCTTCATCCTTTTACTTAAAAAAATAGTTGAAGAACTGAAGCAGAAGGTGATTAGGCAATTTGCCAAAATCACAGAGGTTTCAAATGGTGGAGTTGGAGTTTGAGCTCAGTAGCCTGGAATGTGCCTTACTGCATCCTTTTCAAGGATACAGGTAGATGGGAAATATTCCTTGAAAATGGAACATATAACAAAATGTTCTTAACAGTTTTCTAGCCACACACATATTTAATACAAAAGGGTTAGTGTCACAAGTCTTGGGATTGATGGGTTAATAAGAAGGGGCACAGAGAGGTTCAGTGTTTCCTCCATTCACTGAGCATGACAGCATGCACTATATGACTCCAAGTGGGGCAGTTTGGATAGTCAGAAGTAGGAAAATTCCATGAATATCTGGGAGGCCCTAGCACTAGAAAGTGGGATAAAAGTAGGCAAGTACAGAACAATAACATCACTGAATTTAAATTTGTTTCTTAAATTTTTCTTGGCTTCTGCCTCTCTCTCATATGCTTCAATATCTATATTAGTCTGATTAGTTTTGAAGATAATGTTAGTAACAGCAGAAAAGTGAACCATCTAGGTACATATAATCGGGCCCTCAGTTCAGTTCAGTTCAGTCGCGCAGTGGTGTCTGACTCTTTGCGACCCCATGAATCGCAGTACGCCAGGCCTCCCTGTCCATCACCAACTCCCGGAGTTCACTCAGANTAAAGGCGGGTGGGGAGCTCTAGCCAGCACAGACGCCCACTCAGGAAGGAGCCACAGCAGGAGGCTGTGTGTGGTGGGAGCTTGGGAGGAAAGGCAGGCCCCCACCCACCGATTATCGAGCTTGGGAGGAAAGGCAGGCCCCCACCCACCGATTATCACTATCAGCTGAGCTGCCAGGGAGGCAAGTCAAGGGGGATCGCTTGGTGCCATACCCAACTTCTGGTGCCACACTTGTCCTTTTCCTCCCCCTGGGGGCCCCTACTCCCTGGCTTTCCTGATCCCAAACCTCTTTCTCACCTTGGCCTGGGGCCAAGCTGCCTGTGGCTGACACACACTGGGCAGGAGCCAAAGCCTTCTGAGCCCTGCACGTGGGGCCGGTCTGGGCAGCATCTTCCTGGCCTGGTCTGTTGCCTGGCCCCATAATCCTACTTCCCCGGACCCTGCCAGAGCACATGGAACCTCGCTTCTGCTGTCTGGGGCAGACGGCTCCCTGAGCCCAGCTGCTCAGGTCTGTGTCCCTGGGCGGGACCCAGGTCAGATGGCCTCCACTCAGGGAGCCAGGCTCCCTTCCCCTCCGGGAAGTCGAGCATGTGGCAGGGCCGAGGGATCCCAGAGGACCGACGGAGCTGAGAGGTCTGTCTTCATCAGACCGACCCCGGACCCGGTCTCCAGCTGCAGGGTCAGGAGCGGGCATGGCCTTTCTAGAGGACAGCTGAGGGACAAATTCAAAAGCCTGGAGGAGCAGGGGCTCCACCTCTGGTCCAGGAATGCCCCCTGCTGGGGAACCTCCTGAGGAAATAATCTGAAAGCTATAGCAGGTGAAATGGCCCACGTGGCCGGCAGGGCTGCACCTCTGTTGCTGTGACACGCTGATTACGTTAAATTACATGAGAGGGAAATCACAATGGAGTCAGTATTGCTCAGAGCTCTCTAAAAAAGGAATCAAGAAGCCATTAAGGAAGTACTACTTGAGCACAGCTCAGCCTGCATGGAATCTGACCTTTTGACCCCATGAAGTCATCGATAGGAACTCGTGGCAGCTGATCTACTTATCAGACCCCAACTCTCAAACCACGCGTGATACTGTCGACTTACTGGACCCCTAACCTAAAACAAATATCTTCTGACTGTCTGATTTGCGTCAGAGTTAAACTGTTCTCACTAGAAATGTTTAACAAACTCAAGGTTTCTGGTCTTCATAAACCCAACTCTTGCTCTTCCTGAGAACTCTCGTGGTCACCTGAACCTATGTCTCCCGAATGGTAATTCTTAAGACCCTACAGAAACCATTTCCCTATTTGCAGCCTCCAGAGTTATTTTGGGGTTGCCAGTAGCCACAACGGGTGCTCAGCTCAGATGCCTGGGGCTCTAACTGGGAGTGGGGAGGCTCTGGGTGTGAGGACGCCGCCCCTACGAGCCCCAGGCCCTCAAAGGTCTCCCTGGTCAGCGTAGAGTCCCAGCAGCCTCACACCCCTCATCCCGCTGAGGGTTTCCCGAGTGCCAGCTTCCTTACAGGCTGCAAGTGTGAGGCCTTGCTCTGGCTCTTACCAACTGAGTAGACGAGTCTCCCACCTCCTCCTGGACCCGCCTCTCAGACCCTCTCTCTGCAGGCTCAAAGGTTTGCTCCGCAGGTCATAGCAGGTCCACAGTGACCCAGGGACCCCCTCCCAACCAAGTTCTGCCTCCCCGCAGCCAACCCTGAGTCCCAGACCCCTGCTGTGTGCTGTGTCTGGGGTCTCCCTGCAGCCAGAACTGGGCCCTGGAATTGTTCTTCCCACTGTGAAATATCCCCTCCCGTGAGCCTCAGCTCCATCAGGCTCTGTGCCCCTGGCCCCCAGGGCTGGCCTGGCACACACCTGACTGTAGGAGCCTTCGAGAACAATACCTCCAGGGCAGTCACGTGAGCCAGTGCGAGGACACAGAGGGCCTTAGTGTGCAGGGTGGGCCCAGGTGGGGACTCAGGAGGCAGCCCTCTCGGCATCCTGTGGAGTGAGGGTGCGCGGGCACAGGGCCAGAACTCAGGCCCCCAGTGACCCCCTCTTCTCAGAGCCCTCTGCCCCTCGACCTCCTGACACCTACCCGGGGCGACTGGTGGGGCAACTGGAGGGGCCGCAGGGGGGCCCGGCATCTGGCTGAGCGGCCGGTCCCGGGGCCTGTCCTCAGCGGCCCTCTCCTTGTCTTTGTGCTTCTTGGACTTCTTCTTGGATTTGCCGTGTGAGGAGCTGCCGCGGGGCCTGCCGGGCTGGGCACAGTCCGTCAGCAGGGGCATGCTGAGGCGCTCGGCAGGGGCCGGGGCGGCCACTTCCCCACGCTCACAGTCCCGGCCGCTGTGGCCCAGGCCGTTGCTGACGTCGGCCAAGGGGTCGTGGGCCCGCGGCGGCTCCAGCCGCAGGGGAAGGTGGGCGTCTGTACCAGCCAGGGGGCCTGGCGTGGGCGGCAGGCCCTCACGGCCGAGGTTCGCGCTCAGCTTCCCGTTGACTGTGGGCTGAGCTCTCTGGGTGAAGTGCGATATCCTGGGTTTCTTGTTGGCCAGAGGGTCGATGAAATCAGGAGGCTGCGGCCGTTTCTATGACGGAGAGGAGGGAATTTCAGGAGTGAGCCGGTGCCTGGAGTCACTGCGTGCCCCAGGGAGAGGCTGGGCTGCAACAGGCCAGGCCTGAGCTGACCAGCAGCCCCACCACAGGCCTGAGGCAGCCAGCGCCCTCAGGCAGGACCACTCCCGCCACAAGGGGGCGCGCGAACACCACGGCAGGCCCGAGCGGCCCAGAGCGGGGGAGCCTGCCCGCCCAGGGGCACGGGTTGGGGGCGACGGGCCAGCAGGCCGAGCAAGGGCGGCTGGGCCATCAGTGGACCCGCTTCAGCCCATACGGGCCACCCCTGGGAACTGGCCTAAAACATGACTGTGCTCAGCATCCCCAACGGAGCCCAGTCTGAGGGACACAGGGCAGGCCCCACAGGCCAGGACCGGCCTCCCCAGGGCCCTTGAATCCCCATGGTACCCCTGTCACATGGTGCAGGCCTCATCCCCATTCAAAAGGAGAAGACTGAGGTCCGGAAGGTGAGGCAAGCAGAGGAACAGAGCCAGGATCAGACCAGTCGGCCTGGGTCCAGGGTGCAGCAGTGTGGACCAGAGTGAAATGAGGCCCTGCCCTCCACGCCCCGGCCACAGGGTGCCCTGGGAGGCTTCAGGCCCTAGGCTGGATGCCTCCAGGGGGAGGCAGAGCGGAGAGGAGATCGGCTGGCCAAGCAGGGGACAGAGACATGGGACTCACTGGTCAGAGCACGCGGGGGGAAGAGACAGCTGTCACCAAACAGCTCCGACAACGGTGAGGGACCCCACTGCTGAAGATCAAGGCCCCGACAGCAAGGCCCTCCCCGCACACCCTTCCCACCTACTAACACGGCAGATCCCGCTGGGGACACAGTGATTTTTAGAGCAGCCCTGGGAGTCAGAGGCCTCCAGTGTACAGCGTGGCCAGCGGCCCGTGTGCCCTCAGCCACACAACCCTGACAGGCAACCCAAGGAACCTATCCAGGTTCCAAGCCTGGGACCCCCAGCCCCCAGTCAGCTGCTTACGCCTTCGAGAAGACTCGCCAGCCCTGAGTCAGAGGCCCAGCAGGCTCCCCGAGAAGCAAGATCAGGCCCACCGCCTCTGCTGCCCCTGCCCACCCTCCTCGCCAGCCGCTCCTACCTGAGGGGGCGAGGTTGAGCTCCCGTGCTCGCCCGGAGGACTGTTCGCAGCAAGGTCCCCAGGGAGGCCCCCTGTGCTCTGTGGCTGGCAGAGTTTCCTGCAGAGGAGAATCAAGGCAGGTTGGAGGGTG
>SJXQ01009755.1:292331-309148 GCA_006408695.1 Aepyceros melampus
AGGTTCACTTGGGCTGGGGGGCGGGGGGGGCATAGTTTCCAATCAGCACAAAGATCAAGTCAGAACAGGAGTTTGGCAACGACAGGAAGTGGGAAACCCGGGAACTGCTGAACAGAAGAGCTGCCTGCAGCCCACAGAGGGCCTGCTGATGTGGCCCCAGCCATGGAGCCAGCCTGGAGACGACCAGAGGCAGACCATGGCTCAGCAGAGGGCCCTGCCTGGCACAGAGGGGGATGGGGCCAAAACACTGCTTCCAACAGGCTGTTGTGCCCAGCAAGCCACAATTCTAAATAAGTATGATTAAGACCAAAAAGAGACTTACCCCTTGACTTCCCTGAAATCGAATTGAAGGTCTCAGTGAAACAGAATCCTGCAAAGAAGCAAAATGGGAAAATGTCAGTGAAGATATCCGGAACACATTTATGTATGCCTGAGTCCCTTCACTGTTCACCTGAAATTACCACAACATCATTAATCAGCTAAATAAAAAGTTTAAAGTATGAAGGGGAAAAAAAAAAAGATACCTGGAAATCCAAAGACTCACTTCCCAGTCATACAAGGAGCAGGATAAAGACAGTGTTTTCAGGAGGGGTGAAAGGAACAAACTACACGTGTTGAAAATGACAGGAAAAGTCACCAGAGCAGGGTTTTGACGGATCAGTAAGAGCTCCTCAGATGGCCCGGGGCCAGGGTTGAAGGTACATGAGAGGCAATGCGCAGTGCTCACCGTCCTCCCGCGAACCGGCACCCGCCCAGGCCATCCCGCCTCAGCGGCGCTCCATGCGGAGCGGAACTGCCCGGGGTGAGCACCGCTCGCCAGGAGGCAGGCTGATGAGGCGATGCCCTCCACCCCAAGGCCCTGACGGGACACAGTCCAACGCCTGCCCAGCTCCCACGTCACAGCTGCAGAGCAGCTTGTCCCTGTGCTTCGGGCGGCGGAATTTCCAAATGTCACAGGAAAAAAATACACCAAAAAACTCGACTAATTTAAGCTTTAGCTATTCGGAGAACAGCCTTCTGGTGAATTTTAGAAAGAACAGGGATCCAGATGGAGGGTCACACTGCTCGTTCTCATTTATCCCGGGCCCTTGGCACTTTCTGTGTAGCATACCTCACCCCACAGAGTGGTGCGGGTTCGTCACGATGACCCCCTCCCCTCCATCCTCAAACCCACAGGGCCCTAATCAGCCTCTGGGTCTGTGGTTCTCCTCAGCTTTCCTCCACGTGGCAGCCTAGATCTTGGGCTCGCCCGGCTGCAACAGAGCCCACCTCTCAGGCCTCCGCCCCAGCGCCCCCAGGCGTGAGAGGCCCCCCACCTGGGCCCCAGGTCGAGTCTGCAGTGGCTGCCTGTCTGCTCTGCACCCACAACGTCAGGCCCGCCGTGGGCCCTGGGTGGGCAGAGCAGCTGCACGCACGGGGAGAGCCAAGCAGGGCGGGCTGGCCTCTCAGTGCCTGTGGCCTGTCAGACCGCTGAGCAGCTGTCCCCAGGTGAGGGGGCCGCGCTCAGCCAGCCTGGGCCATGGGGGCCACACGCTCACCCTGCTCGGCTTACAGGGGCCTCCCCTTTGGCCAAGAGTCTCCAAGGACTTCACTCGCGCACCTGGAGTAGACCTGCGTGGTCACACCCAGCTCCGGCACTCACCTCCACGGAATCAGACACCCCAGAAGTCAGCCACGCTTTTTTTAAATTTAAGAAAGACTGAAAATATTAAAAAAAATTTTTTTTTTAATCTGAGAAAGAATGTAAGGATTTATTTTATTTTTTGGACCTTAGCCCCTGACCCCGTGCCCCCTACAGTGAGGATCGAGCCCACGCACTGTGCACTGGAAGATGGAGTCTTAACCACTGGGCCACTGGGGAAGTCCCCACCCCACACTTTGAAAGCACATTGCGCCTCACTACCAGGTGGGCAGATACAGCATGTCCTCCAGCCCCTGCCGGTGCAAGGGCTACTGCGTTGCTGAGACAGGGGCCAGGCTCCCTTCACAGCAGGCTCGAGACCCGATGACCTGCCCCCTAAACCATGGTCAGACTGCTGCCTGGATGCAGTTCACAGGATTAGAGGGGCAGCACCAGGGGGCCCTGTCTAGCTGGGCCCTTGGAGATGCGACACTTAAGCAGCCTTTGCTGGGAGCTAGGTTAAAGACAGAGGCCCAGAAGACGACCTGCAGGTGGCCAATAAGCACGGGAGAAGCTGTGTCTCGTCAGTGCGGTGCAGACTACACAGGTGCCTGCCAGGATAGCTAAAAGAAAAAAGATGACAGCCCGAACCCTCATCGCTTACTGGTGGGAGCATACAGGGTCCTATGGAGAAGTCCAGCAGGTGTCTCAATATCCGTTAGCTCGGCTGTGTCAGGTCCCAGCTGCAGCACACAGGACCTCTGCTGCAGGGCACAGACTCTAGCTGCGGTACACGGGCTCAGTATCTGTGGCACACGGGCGAAGCTGTTCCACAGCATGTGGAATCTCAGTCCCCTGACCAGGGATTGAACCCACCTCCCCTGCACAGTAAGGCAGATTCTTAACCACTGAGCCACCAGGGGAGTCCCCTGGCGGTTTCTCAAAAGGGTTAACGCAGTTATCACGCGACCCACCAATTCCAATTCCTAGGGATACACCCGAGAAACGAAAACACAGGAATGCACAAAAACATGCGTAAGTGTGCACAGCAGAAACACTCTTTACCCCCTGGTGGCCCAGCAGGGAAGAGTGCACCCGCCAGTGCGGGAGACACAGGCTCCAGCCCGGGGGCGGGAAGGTCCCCTGGAGAAGGAAACGGCGACCCACGCCAGTATTCTTGCCTGGGAAATCCTAGGGACAGAAAAGCCTGACGGGCTACAGTCCATGAGGTGGCAAAGAGTCCTAAACAACAACATTCAAAAAATAGCCAATAACCCAAATGTCCATCAGTTGGTAGAGAAACAAAATACTACCTAGAAATAAAAAGAAACGAACTCCCCAATGGACAGGACATGGATGAACCTTAAAGCCACCAGCTAAATGAGAGAAGCCCAATACAGAACAGCATACAATGGATGACCCCACCTATGTAAATTTCCAGAAAAGCCGAGAGCAAAGCTGTGAGTGCCTGGAAGTGGGGAGTGGCTGCAGACGGGCTGGAGGGAACTTCTCGGGTGGAGTGTTAACACTCTGACTCTACACCTAAAATGGGTGTAAGTTCCGTAGGTTGTAAATGGCCCCTAGGGCACTCCGAAGCCTCGTGTGGGCTTTGAGGAATGTCGCCTGAACACACAGAGAATTACTGAATTGGCGCGGGGAGCCCCTTGTCTCTTAACCAGTGTCAGTCAACAGTGATGTAAAGTGAACGGAAGGGAGACGGCAGACAGGACATGAGAGGGCAGCCGGCAGCACCAGGGCAGAGCTGCCCCCCACCCTTACAGAGTCTCTGCCTCCGTCACCTGGCCCTGAAAGCCAAGGGGCAGGCCGCTCTCGCCGGGGAGCAGCAGCTGCAGACCTGCAGCAGAGACACGGGGTGCCACAGAGGCAAAGGGCTCGCAGCACCTGGTTTCTCACGCCCTCAGCCCAGACCCCTCCAGGCAGAGCCCAGCCCGGGGCTCACTGCCGCACACCTAGTCATTCACTCACCCAGGGCACTGCGAGTTATACTCTAGAGAAGCTGGCCAAGGCTAAAAGCTCAAGCTCAAAGGACCGCAATGCCAAGAGGGCCGGTCTCCAGTGTTTGTCCCCGTGTCTGACTTTCATCGCAGAACCAGGCTCTGGGCCACATGGGTTCTTGTAGTGTCTCCTCCCTCCAGCAGGAGGACCAGGCCAGGTCAGTCTTGTCAACAACAGAGCAATTCACTCATACCATTGTGCATACACAAACACACAAGAGTGACCCCCACACTCAAGTCACCTGCCTACAGCCATTAGCAAAAGAGACACCACGCAGAAACCTAAATTACACCAGCCCTTGTGGCAGGCAGAGGCCAGGAGGCCCGTGTGGAAGATCCTAGAACAAAAGGAGGAGTCGATACCGCTTGGTCAATGACTGAGGTGCCTTCTTTTTTTTTTGGCTGTGCCCCATGGCTTATGGGACCCTAGCTCCCTGACCAAAGATGGAACCACATTTTCAGTAGTGAAAGCATGACGTTTTCATTTCACAACGACTCGACCACCAGGAAATTCCCGATATGTGCTTGTCTATCTGTTCGTTGATTGACTGATCGGCTGCAGCCAGAGGCTTGTGGGATCTCAGTTCTCCAACCGGGGGTTGCAGCTGGGCCCTCAGCAGTGGAAGCATGGAGTTGAAACCATTGGTCCACCAGGGCAATTCCCCTCCTGAGGTGCATTCTAATGGCACTCAGCCCTTGCCACTCAACAGCAGTCAAAAATGCATCTGCTGGCACCAGAGGGTCCACCCTCAGCCATCTGGGTTAACGCCGTTGGCTGTAGCTCTCATCCTCGGTCTTGGGGGCGACAGCCTTCACCTTCTGTGCAGACCGTCCCACCCGGGGTGTCTGTCAGTAAGCTGCCTGCTCACCACTGTGCTCCCTCAGCCAGGTTTCCAGGAGGCAGCGCTGGCACTGGCCGGGGCGCCTCTCCAAGGGTTGCAGGAGTCTCTGCTTTTCTGGCACATGACCATCCCACCTGTCACAGACTCTCAGGCTTGGAGGCCCAATGACATTTTAATGAAGCACAACAAAAGTAAATTGTTACAAGAAAAGAAAATTTCCTAAAGAGTTCTAAAATGTACTAAAGTTACTTGTGTGTCTTCAACATCGACCAAAGTGGCCTTTGGCATGTACTGTTTTGTTGTGAAGATGGTGTCTGTTTTAGATCACAGTAAGCTTTCTCCTTTCTTTTCTGAATGTTGATTTATCCGGCTGCACCAGCTCTCCACTGCAGCACTCAGGATCTTCGATCTTCACTGTGGCATGTGACATGTCTAGTTCCCTGACCAGGGGTTGAACCCAGGCCCCTCGCACTGGAAGCACTGTCTTAGCCACGGGACCACCGGGGAAGTTCCAGGCTTTTATTTTGTCAAACCAAAGTTTACAGACATTTACTGTGAAGCAAATACACTTCATCTGAATGACTCCAAGTGTATCCAACCCTATTACCTCCAAGAACCTACTGGAAGGAAGCGGTTGCATGATAACTTGCCAGCTTTCTCCCTTCCCTCTGAGTCACGTTCCAAGTGGGCCAGGTAGGCTGAGGGGAACCCCAAGTGCCATGGGCCCCTCTGCCATATGGGTCGGTCACCCTGTCAGAGGGGGCCTCCCAACCTCTGGGAACGTGGCCCCATCTCCTCCCTCTGCTGTTACACCAGGCAGGGCAAGACCACCTGGGTTTCTTCCTGAGCCAACCAGCAAGCTGTGGTGGTTGCCAACAGGGACTCCCATGTGGGAGGGTGCTGGGTGCCCACTGGGTATGCTCAGGACACACAATCCACCATCATAGGCAGGGGCCTGACCCCAGCAGCTGGCCACTGGGCCAGTGGGGGCAGGAGCGGCTGCAGGTCTGACACTGGCCGCTCTCGAAGGCTCTGGAAAACCCTGGGCAGAGCAGCCTCAAGGCCCCACGCCAACAACTTCTAAACTTCTAAACTAAAGGCAGGACTCTGACAGCCAAAAGCCTAGGATCCCTGCAAAACAGCCCGCCTGCACCTCCCTCAACTTAAGCCTCCACGGCCGGTGAAGGCTTGGACCCCTAGAACCATCCTGAGTGGGGGGCACCCCGGGAGCAGGGCACATGGCTCCCGGGAGCACGGCCTGAGGGTCCCAGGCTGAGAGCTGCATTTTTACGCTTGTTATCGCTAAACTCTATCACAAACCTCAAGGATCAGAAAAGGTCAAAGGACTTGCCCAAACCCACACAGGGCCAGAGGCCAACACCACCTGTCACCTCCAAGGTTCTCTGCAGGGATGGTACACACACTCGCAGCCTCCTTTTCTCAGAGGAGGACTTGGAAGCTGACCCCAGGAGGACACAGCTGCAGTCACCTCCAACCTTTTATCTGGAGATTTCTGTGTTTAGGTCAGTGATGCACGCCCTCCACTCCGAGTGGCAGGCCTTTCCACCCCAGGGAGGCCACGATGGGCCACCCAAGCCCAGGAGATATTCACTGGATGGATGGAAGAGCAAACGGACAGAGAGCAGTCCTGCTGACCTTCTCGGCCTCTTCCCAGGCAGGCACCCATGTCGAGGCCAGACAAGCCATCCACCGGTGACACCTAGGGTGCTGGACAGAACACACAAGTGTGCTCTCAAAGTGAACACGGGCAGCACAGGCCAGACACTCCTGCAAGAAGCGAAAGGGCCACGGGAGCCTCTTGAGGCTGCTGGGCTCACTGCCTAGAGATGCCTCTGGACCGTGGGCTGGGAAGTCTGACGGAACCAGAAGTGCGGGCAGAGGCCCATGAAGGAGAGATAATGCAGAGGGGCTGCTCCTGGCGCCAGCACGGGGCCCAGGCCGCTGCAGAGGAAGGCTTCAGGACTCTCCCTGTGGTGCCAGCACGGGGCCCGGGCCACTGCAGAGGAAGGCTTCAGGACTCTCCCTGCGGTGGGGCGCCAGCACGGGGCCTGGGCTGCTGCAGAGGAAGGCGTCAGGACTCTCCCTGCAGTGGGGCCCCAAGCCTGGGGGGCAGGAGATGCCATCCACAGCCAGCCCAGAGGAGGCCTCCCTGCACCCCGATCAGCAGTGGAGCTAAACGAGCCCTCATTTAAGGCTTCTCTCACTCACTCCTCTTACTAAGGAATTTCAAAAGCAAGCTTCCCCAAGATCAGCTGATCCAGTGCTAACCAAACTGCCTGTCAGCAGCCAGAAGAACTGTCAGGCTCTAAGAAATGACAACCAAATCCAGCACACGAGCCCATGGACTCTGCAACACTCAGTACCCCAGACCAAAAGCCTTCAGATGTGGGAAGCTGTAGAAAAATGTGAGAAGCATCAGTCAACGCAAACAGACCCAGAAAGGGCAGAGGATTTGGCACTGTCAGACAAGGGTTGCACTTAGAGCAACTATTCTAAACTTACAATGCTCGCGAGCTTAATGGGGAACTTCAACTGATGCAGAGAAGAATACGCAGCATCAGAGCTCCAGAGCCACACAGAACTCCCTGAGCTGAGAAATGCGGTATCTTGAGGTACTGAGTGGGATTAATATTAGACACTGTGGAAGAAAAGGTCGTGAATCTGATGACAAGGCAACAGAAATGTATCCAAAATGAATCACACAGGAAAAAATCTATTAGGAAAAGGAACAAAGCCTTGGTCAACTGCTGGGAGAGTACTAAGAAATCTATTACACATGTAACTGGACTCCCAAGGCCATGGTATCCAAAGAAATAATGGCCTCAAACCTCCAGATGTGACAAAGACTATAAATCCATAGATCTAAAAACCTCCAGCAGGAAAAGAAAGCACCACCTGGCAACACACCTTGCAAATCAGTGCAGCAGCTGACTGAGGCGCCACAGTCGGAGAAGCGAAGAGAAGACTCACGAGACCGAGTGTCAGAGACGCGCCCCGAGGCCACGGAAGACAGCTGCCAGCCATGGAGGAGGACCGCCAGCCACCACCCCAGACACGGTGCGAGGAGAGGGCAACAGCGTGACCAGCTCAGGTGAAGGGGACAGGCTCTGCCTACAGCACCTCTGCACTAGGAGGAAGGCTCTGGAAGCTCTCGAGGAAGAACGGATAGTGACACCAGATGGGCAGGCAGATCTGCAGAGGGTGAAGAAGGCTGGGCTACGGTGAGCATGCATGAACATGAAAGACTTCTTTCTCATGATGCTTCTGTAAAAGGCGCAGCAGGTTAAGCTGTAAATAACGGTAATGACGTGCGGGACTGGCGCGTGAGCACTGAACGGGTGGCAACCGGGTGCAAGGATAGGGGCGGAGGGGATGGCAGCAGTTGGTCCCAGGGCCCTGACACCTCTGACCCTCAGCCAGAAGTTAACCGGAGGGTGTGTCTCCAGGTGCCAGAGCTGACCCTGATCTCCCTGCACCTCAGCCTTGAATATTTGCCTGCTGGACACACTGAATGCAACACTTCCAGCCTGACTGGATCATTTTTCTGTTCCTGTGCTCAAGGGGTACTGCCCAAGCCTTGAGGCTGCAGGCAGAGCGCACACGGCGTGAGGAGGCTCAGCTGAGACACTGAGCTGGATGCAGGCAGCAGGCGGGGCAAAGACCACAGCCTTGGGCGAAAGGCACGGTGTACAGCACAGCCACGGTGTGAGGGGGCAGCGCTCCCCTGGGCTCGGGCCCCTGCAGGGAAATGCACCACCGGGCTCTTCAGAGGAAGCAGGCAGAGCCCGCCTCAGCGGCGTCCTTACAGCAGCATCGGGGTCACCCTCCGGGCCCGCCCAGCCTGGCCCCCGAGCACACGGGCTCACCAGGCAAACATGACCCTCTCCTCCCGCTGCAGGGGCTGGCAGCGCACAGGGCCAGGGGCACGCCGCCTGTTCGGGCGCCCCGCCACCCCGCCACCTCCCCTGCAGGCCTGTGGACCAGGAATGCTCATTTCCCTGTCTCCCTGCGGGCAGCTTTCAGGTCAACCCCAGACCGTGACCAGCAAGCGGGAATTTTTCTGTTCCTGTGCTCAAGGGGTACTGCCCAAGCCTTGAGGCTGCAGGCAGAGCGCACACGGCGTGAGGAGGCTCAGCTGAGACACTGAGCTGGATGCAGGCAGCAGGCGGGGCAAAGACCACAGCCTTGGGCGAGAAGGCACGGTGTACAGCACAGCCACGGTGTGAGGGGGCAGCGCTCCCCTGGGCTCGGGCCCCTGCAGGGAAATGCACCACCGGGCTCTTCAGAGGAAGCAGGCAGAGCCCGCCTCAGCGGCGTCCTTACAGCAGCATCGGGGTCACCCTCCGGGCCCGCCCAGCCTGGCCCCCGAGCACACGGGCTCACCAGGCAAACATGACCCTCTCCTCCCGCTGCAGGGGCTGGCAGCGCACAGGGCCAGGGGCACGCCGCCTGTTCGGGCGCCCCGCCACCCCGCCACCTCCCCTGCAGGCCTGTGGACCAGGAATGCTCATTTCCCTGTCTCCCTGCGGGCAGCTTTCAGGTCAACCCCAGACCGTGACCAGCAAGCGGGCAGGTAGTGGAATTCCCGCGACACCCCCACCCAGGCTCAACACGGCCCATTTCCATGCCTCTCACTCTCGGCACTTGCACGGGCTATGCCTCAGGCTGGCAGTATTACACACGACATGCGAGTCTCCTCAGACCCTCTGAGGGCTCACACCGCTCACCGCAGGCTCACAGGCCACACACCCCTCCGGGGCCAAGCTGTCCAGTGGGGCACCACCTGAGCAGCAAGCGCCGACCCCCACATGGGCCCTGTCAGCACCCCGAATGGCAGGACACCATTTCCCATTAGCAGTGCAGGGAGGATAAAACCAATGATTCTCGGGGCCAGTGGCACTCTGCATGCCAAGGAGCGGCTGAGAGCCAGGGCTAAGTTGGGAGGCTTGGCAGGGCTGAGCAGTGGGAAGGCCTCCACACAGCAGGGCAGGGGGTGTCACAACCCGAGGTCACTCGGCACCCAGGATACTCCGTACGACTTGGATGAAGAAACCCATGAAATAAAGATGTTGATGGATGTAAAAAAACACAAGGCAGGCAGAGGACAGTGTCGGGCAGAGAAACAGGTGGGCCCGGGGCGGGCGGGGGGAGGCGTGAGCACTGGCCTTCGACTCCTCTTGCCTAAGATGGGGCAAGGAAAGGGTGAGGAGAAACTTGATGGCCGAAATCCCCTCCTCTCCCCATGAAGGCGGCTCCGAGGGTGAAGCAACAGGAAGTGGCTTACGAAACCCACCTCCAGGTCTAGCGACCAGTTTGCAGGAAGCGCAGTGCGTAAGGCATTCAGTTACACTCATGGGTCTCACTTGGTGACTCTGCCAGGGGACACTGGCCATGCCCAGAGACGCGTCTGAATGTCAGCACTTGGTTGTGGGGTGCTGCTCCTGGCATCTGACAGAAGACCCTGCCCAGCAGACTGCAGTGCGCAGGGCAGCCCCACCACCCAGTCACCCAGCCCCAGACGCCAGGGGAGCCAAGGCCGAGAAGCCCTGAGCGAGCCGGGTGGAAAGCAACAAGGACAGCGACTGGCAAAGCAGAACATGGGAAATTCCACGGGACCAATGAGCCAGCTTCTTCGACAGATGAGTGCCTCCAGGGAAAGAAGGGCAGAGTGTTGTAAGCCACCACAGACTGACGTGGCTGTCCCGAGTGGCTCTGTGTGGATGCTACTTGAACCAGTCCCAGCAAGGGTGCTCTAAGGGAGCTGCACAGAGGCGATGTCTGAAACACACACGTCCATATCTCTTGATATTCCACACCCTGACTGAAAGAAGCCACGGGCGAGATGAAAAGACACCTGGGCTTGTTCTAAAGATGTTCTATCAAAACCAAAGAAACCAAAAATGGGGAGGCGAGGGCACCAGGCAAAGCTGAGAGAAGACAGGTCACAGCTAAGAGGGTGAGACTGAGTCTCAGCCAGGGGGCAGTTGCTCTTCTCAGCCCTGTCGCATCAACCCCAGAAACTCCCAGGTGAAAGGGTTTCCGTAAGATGTGCCTAAGTACAAGACCCGCCCACCCCCTCATGGCACCCAGAGCAGCCGGGGGCAGGGTCCTGTCTGTGAGCACAGACCAGTGTGTCCTCAGGGAGAAAGGGGGCGAGGCGCAAGGAGCACTGCGCTCAGGGCACAGCTGGACAAAGCGGCAGGACGCTCAGCACTGACTGAGCGTGGGGAGCGGTACCCAACACGGCCCTCCGGGCTCTGCACTGCCCACCAGAGGGTGCTGACCGTGCCCAGGCAGCACCTTCCCTGTGGCCTGAGGCCCTCGTAACTCAGAGGTGCCTGCACAAAGTGATGAAGATGAAGGCTTCTGCCTCTCCTTGAAGAGTTTGTCTTTCCAATTCTATGAAGCACAAAGAAGTCCCTGAGCTGATTCTTCGGAGCTGGGATGCCCCTTCCCCTGGGCAGTGTGTGGCCAGCAAAGGGGGGGGTTAAGTCCTGAGACAAGGCCTGGCTGCTAACCTCCTGGCAACTGCCCACCACCCCACACACCCACTTCCAGTAAAGCAGAGACGATTGGGAAATGCCTTTCAGGAATCCTTCCTGCGGCTTCCTGGCAGGTTCCAAGGGGATGGCAAGGCTGCGGAGAGTTTAGACTGTGGCGTCGGGGACCAAGAGGGGGGCCTTTCTGTGAACCACAGGCAGGAAGAAAGGCCTGGGATGCAGCCTCAGCTCAGTGCAGTTGGTGAGGCCAGCTCAGGGCCAGGCTGGGAAACCTGAGGGGACACACAGATTCTACCCTTCCTGGCTGAGGGCAGAGATCAAGGGTGTGGCAGACCCATGCCAGGGCTCACCGCAGCTCCTCCCTTTAGCTGGGAAGAGGGCACAACATTCACCATTAAGGGAAGGGACACCTAAGACAAGAAAAAAGGGATTCTGGCCGGGAGCCAGGTGTAAATCAGGACCCATGCTGGTTGCCAGCCAACAAGTATTTGTGTCAAAATATGTGTCCCCGAAGAACACAGAAAGCTTAGGGAAAAAAATGAAGACACCTTGTTGCTGCTGCTGCTGCTGCTAAGTCGCTTCAGTCGTGTCCGACTCTGTGCGACCCCAGAGACAGCAGCCCACCAGGCTCCCCTGTCCCTGGGATTCTCCAGGCAAGAACACTGGAGTGGGTTGCCATTTCCTTCTCCAATGCATGAAAGTGAAAAGTGAAAGTGAAGTCGCTCAGTCGTGTCCGACTCCTAGCAACCCCATGGACTGCAGCCTACCAGGCTCCTCCATCCATGGGATTTTCCAGGCAAGAGTACTGGAGTGGGTGCCATTGCCTTAAGACACCTTAGGGATTAGAAAAACAGATGTGAATCACCTGTTAACTGGCCCTAACCCTGCCGTGCATTTCAGTTTTGCTCTTCCTGGATGAGCAAATCAACACGGCCAGCACTGGATGGCCCCCCGCTCCTTTCTGCTGGAATTTCCGTGGGCTGAGCAGACTCTCACTCTCCCCTCACCCCCACCGGCCTCTGATCTGCATCCTGGCCCTGCGGGTGCCCCTTTTCTACAGGGTCACATAAATGGGGTCACACTGTATTAGTTTTCCTGTGCCTATGGAACAAGTCACAACGAACGTGGTGGTTTACACCGACAGAAATGCGTTTATTCCCTGGGTCCTGCAGGCTGAGGTCGGGCTGTCATCAGCAGGGCTGCGCTCCCTCTGAGTGCTCCAGAGGCGGTGCCGGCCCTGACTCGTCCAACTCTGACAGCCCCAGGCATCCGTGGCTTCTGGACACATCACTCCAGTCCTAGGGTCACATCACCTCCTTTTCTTCTGACTGCTTCAAATCTCTCTCTGCTCTCAAAAGATCACTTGTGATCACATTTAGGGCCCACGAATCCTGGATAATCCCATCTCGGAACACTTAAAAATTTTTTTTCTCTGGCTTTTTTGGGCGTATAAACATAGATTTACATGTATCATATCTTTTTCAGCTTTTTAACGCTCTTTATTGAATGAATTTGAGCCAACTCTAAGAGAGTGGATAACAGAGGAGCCTGGTGGGCTGCAGTCGTGGGGTCACAAAGAGTCAGACACGACTTAATGACCGAACAACACAACAAACTGCATGAGTCTTTAAAGTCAACAGTGCTTTACAATTTTCAGAAGTTTCATATACACGATTTCATATAATCCCATAACAACCCTTTTTGTAAAATGCCCTATTCCTATCTGCCCCTCCTCATTCCCTCCCCTCACTGGTAACCACTAGCGTGCTCTCTGTAACTGTGAATCAGCTAAAGAATCCGTAACATTTTCTCATCTGCAAAGTGCTTTTTTTCATATAAGACCAAATTCACAGGTTCCAGAGGTTAAGACCTGGACATCTACTGGGGGTCCTTATGCAGCTGACTTTACGTTAAAGCCTCTGACTACATGGATCACAACAAAACTGTGGAAAATTCTTCAAGAGATGGGAATACCAGACTACCTTACCTGCCTCCTCAGAACCTGTATGCAGGTCAAGAAGCAACAGTTAGAAACGGACATGGAACAATGGACTGGTTCCAAACTGGGAAAGGAGCACATCAAGGCTGTATCCTTGTCACCCTGATTATTTAACTTAAATGCAGAGGACATCATGCTGGATGAAGCACAAGCTGGAATCAAGGTTGCCGGGAGGAATTATCAGTAACCTCCAATAGGCAGATGACACCACCCTTACATCAGAGCAAAGAGAAGAGGAACTAAAGAGCCTCTTCATGAAGATGAAAAGAAGAGAACGGAAAAGCTGGCTTAAAACTCAATATTCAAAAAACGAAGATCATGGCATCCGGTCCCTCACTTAATGGCAAATAGATGGGGAAACAATGGAAACAGTGACAGACTTTATTTTCTTGGGCTCCAAAATCACTGCAGATGGTGATTGCAGCCATGAAATTAAAAGACACTTGCTCCTTGGAAGAAAAGCTATGACCAACCTAGATGGTGTTTTAAAAAGCAGAGACATTACTTTGCCAAAAAAGGTCTGTCTAGTCAAAGCTATGGTTTTTTCAGTAGTCATGTATGGATGTGAGAGCTGGACTAAGAAGAAGCTGAGGGCTGAAGAATTGATGCTTTTGAACTGTGGTGTTGGAGAAGACTCTTGAGAGTCCCTTGGACTGCAAGAAGATCCAACCAGTCCATCCTAAAAGAAATCAACCCTGAATATTCATTGGAAGGACTGATGCCGAAATCTCCAATTCTTTGGCCACCTGATGCGAAGAACTGACTCCTTGCCAAAGACCCTGATGCTGGGAAAGACTAAAGGCAGGAATAGAAGGGGATGACAAAGGATGAGATGATTGGATGGCATCACTGACACAATGGACATGAGTTTGAGCAAACTCTGGGAGATGGGAAGGACAGGGAAGCCTGGCGGGCTACAGCCCATGGAGTGGCAACAGCTGGACATGACTGAGAGACTGAGCAGCAATATGCGCAGCTGGCCACAGAATACGCGGCACAAGAAGCTGGAGATTGACCCATGCTGCTATCAGCAGAACTGCTTTTTACTGCTCAGTATTAACCCACCATATTATACAAGAGTCTGTTTATCCATCTGTAGCCTGAAGGACACTGGGGTCATTTCCACCTTGGGGGACTAATGAATCAACTGCCATAAACATTCACATGCAGGTTACTGGGCAGACGTGCGTTTTCATCTCGCCTGATGAACAGCCAGAAGCACAGGCTGGATCTTAGTGGCAAGTGTATGTTTATCTTCATGAGACCAGCCCCCATCCACGTCAGGATTTAGTGTTCTCAGGTTTTCTATCTGAACCATGCTCCTAGCTGTGAAGCAGTATCCGTGGCTTCAACTTGCATTTCCCTAATGACTAATGTCATGAAGAAGGTTCTCATGGACAAATCTGCCATCCCGCATCTTTATGGAGAAGCTATACAAATCTCCAATGCATTTTTTAAAAAATAGGTCAACTTTTCACTACTGCATTTTGAGAGTTCTTCATATATTCTAGATACTCAAGCTTTAGCAGATGGCTTTTACAAAGATTTCCCTCCCAGTCTGTGGCTTGGCCTTTCATTCTCTTAACAATGTCCTTCAAAGAGCAATTAAGACTCTGATAAAATGGCACTTGACAATTTTTTTGCTCCACGGCTCATACACCAATAAAGTCAACAAGTCTAGGCCTAGGCCATGTGGAACCAAGACCCCTCCCCTGCCAGGCTTCCTGTGTTCCCCGTGTGTCAGCCCAATCAACTGGCCCAGGTGCCCAAAGCAGTGACTCTACAGATAGGTAAGCCGCACCACAGGGGCTGCCGAGACTCCAGGAGAGCAAGAGGAACCGCGGCGCAGCACCTGACAGGCGCTGTACTTGGATGTGGGGGGGACGACTGGAGGTGGGACGCACGGGCTTGCTGGGCACAGGCTCCTCCCGGGAATCACAGCTAATGAATGTGATGACTTGTGGCATCAACAACAGCCAACCTCCATCAGGACACTCACTCTCATCTTCAGCTACTCATAGATATCAGGGTTATTGTTGTTATGACTGAGGAAAACAAACTACAGAGCAGGGACAGGGCTGTTGGAGGTCCCAGGGCAGGGCTGGGGTCCCCACTTCACCAGTAGAGCTGATCCCAACCTCAAAGGAAGACCAGTCATGGGCCCTGGCACAGTTCATTAGATCGCATCCCAATTCTACAATTTATCCAAACTCTTTGTGAAACACACATGGTATGACAGGATGAAACAAACATTTGCTAAAGTATTAATTCTTCACATTAAAGTGCTTCCAGGGCTTCCCTGGTGGTCTAGTGGTTAACAATCCACTTGCAACGCAAGGAACATAGGTTCGATCCCACTTCCGGGAATATCTCACAGGCCGTGGGGAGCTAAGCCTGGGATCCACAGCCAAGCCGCGTGCAGCACCCACTGAAGCCCTCTCCTCAGAGCCTGTGCCCTGCACCAGGAGAACCACGTGGAGCATACAGTCTAGACACTCGAGCTTTAGACTTTTCCTCCCAGTCTGTGGCTTGGCCTTTCGTTCTCTTAACAATGTCCTTCAAAGAGCAATTACAGACTCTGATAAAGTGGCACAACCAGAGATTAGCCCCCATTTGCTGCACCTGGAGAAAGCCCACAGGTAGCAATGAAGACCTAGCACAGCCAGTAACAAATAAATAAAAACAAACATCTATTTCTAAGTGGCTCTATTCCACCGAACCCTGTTCCATCCACAGCTGCTGGCAGCACATCCCAGGCCTGGCCCCAGGGAAGTGTGGCTGTCGTGAGCCACCAACCTCTGTCACCGCGCCGAGCTCTGCAACCCACGCCTGCGCCACGCCCTCTTTTCAACAGCTCTGCCTCATTACTATCTCATCTTTCCCATCTGCCTTTCCTCAAATAGAAAAATTAAGCCCCACATCAGTACCTGCTGCACGCCCCCAGCACACACAGCCTGCAGCATTGGGCATGGGCTGTGGAGGGCCAGGTCCACACGCTGGGCTTGGTCCCTGGTCCCCACGGCAGTGTAGCGGCCGAGCCGCGGATCTTGTCTCCTCTGCCACCCGGCCCGGTGTGCACAGAGCGGGCTGTGCACGAGCAGCACCAAGTCTCGGGGCCTGCAGCCTACGCCCTGGTTCCGCCCTGAGGACCTGAGTCCCACTCCCAGCAGAGGCCCACCCCGGAGCGCATCCTCGGCCTCATCCCACTCTCTCCCTGGGAGCCCCGATCAGGCCAATGGGAGCCCTGGGGAAATGGACAAGTGGGCGGGAAAGTGCACAGGGCGCTCTGCACCGACGTGCTCCTGATGCGATGCACCTCGCCAGGAGCCTATGTGCTGAGCGGGCTTGTTTTTCCTCTTCTTTAAAACTGTACTTGTGTTTTTTAATTTTCGGCTATGCTGGGGGCTTTCCCTAGCTGCAGTGAGTGGGGGCTCCTCCCTAGTCACAGCGGGGGGACTTCTCACTGACATGGCTTCTCTTGGTGTGGAGCACGGGCTCTAGGTGGGTGGGCTGCAATAGCTGTGGAGCACGGGCTTAGCGCCCCTTGGTCTGTGAAATCTTCCGCACCAGGGATCAAACCCATGTCCCCTGCGTTGGCAGCAGGATTCTCAACCACCGGACCACCAGGGAAGTCTTATTTTTCCTTTTTAATGCTCACTAAAACTTATCAACCAGCCCTGAGATTGATACCAAACTTCACTGTGCCCAAACCTGCCTTTCGCCCACAGCCCGGGGGCACAGCCCCCCCACCCCCGCCCACCCCCGCTCAGACGGCATGACTGGGATGGAATCTTCCTGCAGAGGAAGCTGAGGGCCTGA
>SJXQ01009755.1:309799-359769 GCA_006408695.1 Aepyceros melampus
CCCACCCCACCCCACCGCCTCCTGCTGGTGCCCACAGCAGCGCCACTCGCTCGCATCCACTTTCAATGCCCACATACACAGAGCATGCCAGGAGCTGCCGGGCCAGGCACCCGCATGCCCAGCCTCGGAGCTCACTCAGCATCAGCCCCACGAGGTTGCCTTGGACACGCTCCAAGCCCCCGCACCTCTGCACCCCAGCAGCCTCTGAGCAGCCGCGGGCGCCGGCCCCGCCACGTCCACATGCCCCGCCGCCGCCACTGGAGTGCTGCTCCATGCTTGGTCGTGTCCCTTTGCGGCCCCATGGCTATAGCCTGCCAGGCTCCTCTGCTCACGTTCATGGAATTTTCCAGGCAAGAATACTGGAGGGCTTTGCCATTTCCTTCTCCAGGAGATCGTTCAGCCTCAGGGTTTGAACCAGCGTCTCTGTCCTCTCCTGAGCTGGCAGGTGGGTTCTTCCACTGCGCTCCCTGGGAAGCCACCACGTCGCTGGAATAAATCCTAACTGCTCAGGAACAGAGAAGGCCCCACCATGCAGACCCTGCCTTGAACACCCCACCACTCACCAGTTGGGGACCTCAGGAAAGGGGACTGCCTCCGAGCAGAGCCAACTCTGGACCAGCTGGGCTGTGAAGGCTGCCTCCCCACAAGGTCAGGTCAGAGACATGGCCTTGGACCACAAGCTGAGACACCCTCCTGGGGGTCCAGAGACATCCCGGAGGCATGGAGAAATGGCTGGACAAGTCAGCCTCCCCAGAGAGCTTGTAACCTTTCTCTTTCAAGTAGTTCAAGACTCCAAAAGTTTCAAAGAGCCATCAAAATCTGGGAGAAGGAACTTCCCTGGTGGGCTAGTGGTTAACACTCTGAGCTCCCAATGCAGGGGAGCCCCAGGTTCGGTCCCTGGTCAGGGAACTAGATCCCACGTGTGGCCACTAAGAGTTCGCATGCTGCAACTAAGACCCAGCACACCCAGACACACACACAAACACACACACACACTTAACGTGGGAGAAAAGATGGTCAGGGCTCAGGACCCTCCCACAGGTCCCTCAGTCACTGGTGCACTTCTGTGGCATAGAGAGCGGGCACTGACTGGGTGCAGGGCCCAGCCTGGCCAGTCCTCAAACGCATGGGGCAAAGGAGAGCAGAACGAACGTAACAAACACGTGGAAAGCAGCCATGTCTCAGGAAGCTGGCCGGCTGAGCTCAGTCCGCTCTCTTTCTTCTCCTGGCAGAACATGGTGGGGGGGCGGGCGCAGAGCCAGGCTGGGGATTGCCCTCCAGCTCAGGACAGTGCTTGGAGCAGCCAGGTGGCAGACTCAGACGTGGGTCCCCAGTTACCAGCTGCCTATCCCGACAAAGTCCTCACCCTCACAGGGTCTGACCCAGAGGAGGCTACCGGAAATTGCTTTGAGGAACAGCTCCTGACCTGGTTGAGGCTGGCTGTGCCGGATCCACAGAGAGGCCCAGGAGCCAAACACGGCCCGGAGCCCTGCACCCGCAGAGCGTCTCCACGGTGAGGAACCGAGCGGCTCTCAGAGGCTCAGGCTTCATCCCTACCAGAGTCAAGAGTGAACTGTTTCCTTCCAATCCTTGCTTTGACTCCAACAGACCCAGGTTGTCAGTCTCTCGGAACAACAGGGTCCTCTATCAGCCAGCAGACAGAACGGACCTTCCTGGAACAACTCTGGACACTCACGAGTTGCTGGAGCCCAAGGAAGGTGGGGGCCCAGCTGCCCACCCAGCTGTCATCCCAGCCACTGGCTCAGACCCAGCCCTCAAGGGGCTCTCTGCTGCCCCCAACAGGTGTAAGGACGGCGCTCTCGGGCACATATGGGCCGACTGGAAAGAGGTGGCCAGGTGGTGGCTTTGACCGCCCTCCACCTGCCCTGGAGTTCAAAGAAACGTGCCTGCAGGCCCCTGCTCACCTGGTGGGCTGCTGCTCCATGCACATCAGCTGCCCCCTGGCTCTCATCAGGCAAGGATCAGCCCCATTCTTGGGTTGAGCTGTACCTTGCTGTCCACCCAGGTCTGCCAAATGACTGCTCCCGGAAACATGACTGGTCCTCAGAGTGAACCACACGATGAGAAATGTCACCAAACAGCCCGTCCTGCAGAGCTGACGGGGCAGCAACACTGGTCTCCTCTGGGGTGGGAGCAGTGCGTGTTCTGCCAGGGCCTTGGTGTGCCAATGGCCCTCAGGAGCCTGACTCTGGGGACCTCCCGTAGACAAGGTCACATGTTTCCCTGACCAGCTCGGAGTGGATGAGGAAACTGGGGCTCAGGGAAGCTAGCAGCTCTGCTCAAGGTCACCAGCTCAGGAAGCGGCAGAGCCCACACTCAAACCCAGGACTGCCCCCCCAAATCAGGAGGCGGCAGGCCCCCTACCACTCTAGGACAGAACCTCTCCCCCAGCATTAACGGGGGGCTACGCTGCCACGGACACCCCTGTCCCCTCCTCAGCTGGCTGACCAGAGTCCTCACCAGAGCTGGGCACTCACTCCTGCTCCTGCAGGCCTGTTTCCATTCCCCAGCCCGCTCTGCCCCCAAAGCACAAATGAGGCAGAAGTCTGAAACCATCAGCCATCGTTTTACAGAACGTCTTGTCACCTGCCGAAAAACAAGTGACTAATCTTGGCTCAGAGTGACAAGACCAAGCATTGTGCATCTGCCTAGAGCTGAGGCGCCCCAGAAACCAGGAGGGAGCTGGAGTGCTGCGGAGAGAACCACAGATCCCGCAAGAACAGAGAGCAGACAGAAATGAGGAGTCCTTCCCGGACGCTCACAAGCATCCATCGAATCACTCCCCACAGCCCAGGGGCCCATGGTGACCTCCTTTACAACACTCAAACCAGCCTTGTGAGACCACTCCCTGCACCAAGCCACTGTCCAGGGCATTCCTCCCTGGATCCAGCCAGCTGCCTCCTCCACTGAGGCTTCCTCAGAAAGGCTCCCGGGGGGGGCATGCTCACTCGGACCCCTGCCACCAGGGGAAGACTTGGTCTCTGCCACGGGAAGCCGAGTCCCGGGAGGAAGAGGATGTCCCACCACTGCTGGCCTCCAGGGCATCACCAGGTCCCCTAATTCAGGGCTCAGCCACCTGCAGAGCAGAGACAGGAGCCGGCCCTGACCCCATGGCGCGGCAGGCGAGGTGCTGCTTCCAGGAGCAGGGAATAAACGCCCCTGCCTGGCTCTCTCTCCTAGACGTGATGTGGAAATAATCCCAAACTCGCAGAAAAGCTGCCACGGCATGAAGAATACCCAAGTACCTTTAAACCCACAAGCTCTCTGCCCCACGCAGGCAGCCCATAGCACAGAGATCTGGGCGCATCTACTTGCTTCCTCAAGCCAGTTAAGAGTGAGCCGCACACCACTCCGCTTCACCCTAAACACGCGGTGCATTTCTGAGGAGGAAGCCACACGCCAGCCGCCAGCTGCACTGCGTCCATTATCGACAGGCCACTCTGCCCCACTGCCTCCCTTCCGGGTCGCCACCTGGCTCGGTGGTGTCCCCCCACCCTCCCTCCAGCAAAGAGAGCCACACACGGCACGAGGCTGCCCCGTCTCACCAGCCACCTTTCTCCTGGAGGCTTCTCGGCTGTTCTTTAACGCTTAAGACACGGCCATTTTTGGAGGATTCCGCCCACCCCCCTTCACTAGAACGTGCTACCCAGCATTGTGGGTCCACCTAGTGTGAGTGTGATGAACTGTGCTGTGCTCCAGGCACGCGCCCGGGAGGGACTGTCCTTCTCAGTGGCACCCCACCCAGAGGTCCTCCCAGAGGGGTCTGCCTGCCCTTGCAGTACCGTGAATTCTGACCACCTAGACCTGTCTGGCCTGCCTTCTGCCCATGCAGCTCACAATAGATGCTTGCTCCCCACCCACAGCCCAGGTTCAGCCAACCCCACCATCCACAGGTTTACGGCAGCGGCTGTAAAACCCAGCTCCTATCTCTGCCAGCTGCAGCATCCCACCATAAGCAGGAGCCCTCCTGTTTCCCCACTAATTCATTTACATGCTATCATCAGCAGTGTGATGGTGAATTTTATGTGTCAACTTGGCTAGGTACAGAACTGAGCTGTTTGGTCAAAACCAGTTGCAGTGAAGGCATTTTTCAGATGAGACTAACATTTAAAAATAGATTCTGAGTAAAGCTTCCACAAGTCTCCCAATCAGTATCTCAAGATACAACTTCAGCTCTTCCTTGGGTCTCCAGCCGGTCAACCTGCCCTGCATATTTTGAACTTGACAGCCTCCAGAGATGCATGAGCCAATTCTTAAAGTCTTTTCTCAAACACAAATGGCCAACAGACCCATGAAAAGATGCTCAACAGTGTTAACTATTAGAGAAATGCAAATCAGAACCACACTGGGGCACACCACCTCACACGGGTCAGTATGGCCATCAGTAGAAGCTCTACCAAAACCAAAGGCTGGAGAGGGTGGAGAAAAGGGAACCTTCCTACACTGCTGGTGCTAGTGCAAGCTGGTGCAGCCACTATGGAAGAGTATGGCGGTTCCTCAGAAAACTAAAAACAGAATTACCATATGATGCAGCAATCCCACTCCTGGGCATAACCAGACAAAACTGTAACTCAAACACACACACGCCCCTATGTTCACAGCAGCACTACTCACAACAGCCAAGACACGGAAACAGCCTTAACGCCCACTGACAGAAGACTGGGTAAAGGAGGTGCGGTGAAGATACTCCAAGGAGTACTACTCGGCCATCAAAAATGCATTGATGCCATTTACAGCAACATGGATGCCGGAACGAGAAAGACAGATACCGTACGACATCACTTACAAATGTGGAATCTAAGCTATGACGCGAATGAGCCTGCGGACAAAGCAGACTCATGGACAGAGAAAGGACTTGCGGCTGCCGAGGGGAAGGGGTGGGGCGGGGTGGGCTGGGAGGCTGGGGTTACCACCGCGGACAGAATGGACGGCAACAAGGTCCCACTCTACAGCGCAGAGGACTACATTCAATATCCTGCGATAAGCCACAATAGAAAGCACACTTTAAAAACAAGGCATATAGGGATTTCTCTGGTGGTCCAGTGGTTAAGGATCTGCCGTGCAACGCAAGGGTGGGTTCGATCCCTGGGGGAGAAAAAGAATCCCACACGCCACGGCGTAGCTAAGACCCCCTGCCGCACTCCAAGCCCTTGAACTCTGGAGCCCCCCACCACAACCAGAGAGCCCATGTGCTGCAGCTAAGACCCAATGCAGCCAAATCAATTAAAAAAAGAATGTGCACACACACACCCCAGAGTCACTTTGCTGCACAGCAGAAATTAGCACAACACTGCAAATCAATTATACTTCACTCTTTACAAATTACACACACACACACAAGGGGGGCTTCCCTGGTGGTTCAGTCATGAAGAATCTGCCTGCCAATGCAGGAGATCCGTGAAGATCCCAAAAGCCTTGGAGCAACTCAAGCTCGGGATCACAACTACCAAGATTGTGCCCTAGAGCCTGGGAAGTGCAACCCTAACCCTGCTGCAACTGCCGAAGCCCAAGCTCCCCAACAAGAGAAGCCGCTGCAGTGAGAAGCCTGCACACCACAACCAGAGAAAAAGACCACGCAACACCAGAGAGCACAGAGAACTGAATAAACAAACGTACTTAACACACACACATGCACATACGACGGAGTTTCCCCGACGCCCAGCGCCCAGGACTCAGCGCTTTCACTGCTGCTGCTAAGTCGCTTCAGTTGTGTCTGACTCTGTGTGACCCCCGAGACGGCAGCCCACCCAGACTAAACCCCTGTGGGGGAAGGAAGATCTTGCAAGCCATGCAGCATGGCCAAAAAAGAGACACACACATACACACACAGGTCTCTTCTCACTCTTTCACTCCTATCGGTTTCTGTTTCTCTGGAGAACCTTGACAGACTCACCGACCACCTTCTGCAACGGTCTCAACTGCACTGTAGTCCTCAGTCATCCTGACACTCGGGGCTTCCCAGGCGGCTCAGACAATAAAGGATCTGCCTGCAATGCAGTAGATGGCGGTTCAATCCCCGGATGAGGAAAATTCCTGGGGAAGGGACTGCAACCCACTCCAGTGTTCTTGCCTGGAGGAGCCCTTCGAAGAGGAGCCTGGCGGGCTACAGTCACGAGGTCACCAAGAGTCAGACGCAGCTGAGCGACTAAGCACACACCCTGATACTCAGACTGTCTTGGGCTGGCCCTGGACCTTTGGTGCTGTCTGCTGACTCATCCCCGCCCTCCTCTGAGCCCTTTCTAACATCTGAGGACCATGAGGGATCTGACCAGAGCCGTGGGGTCAACCACCTCTCAAAAGAGCCCCGCTTCTGAGACTGAAGCTGGGAAGCTTCCTCATTCATCACAGCAGATTACAAAAGAGCACGCCAGAAACAGCCACTGAGGGCCCTGCATCAGAGGACATGGACAGAACAGGGCTCCCATTTGGGCTGTCCTTGAATTTGGGTGGGAAGCAAAAACATCTCTTTTCTTAGCATTTCCTTCAGCAGTTACGAACAGTATCAACTCATATGCTTTATCAAATGATAGCTAGTATGTCGCTGTTTTCCAATGCCACTTTTGCTCACCACCATTTCAAAATTATAGCAATAAAATCCTCTGCTTCATCTCACTACTTAACATGATGACATAATAAACTTGTTCAGTTAAGACAGCAAAAGAGACACAGATGTATAGAACAGCCTTTTGGACTCTGTGGGAGAGGGAGAGGGTGGGATGATTTGGGAGAGTAGCAGTGTAACATGTATGATATCATATGTGAAATGAATCACCGGTCTAGGTTCGATGCAGGATCCAAGATGCTTGGGACTGATGCACGGGGATAATCCAGAGAGATGGTGTGGGGTGGAAGGGGGGGCGGTGGGCATCGGGATTGGGAGTTCATGTACACTCGTGGCTGATTCATGTCAATGTATAGCAAAACGAATACATTATTGTAAAGCAAAACAAATAAAAAAATAATAATAATTAAAAAACAAAAACAAAAGCAGACGTGGGGGGTAATTAGCTGCTACCATATTGAAAAAAAAAAAAAAACAGTGCCCCAAAGCAAACCTAGGTATGACCAGTGCAGACAACTTTTTTTTTTTTCCTGTAGAATCTCCCTATTTTCTCAGCTGTTCTGATATATACACTCACCGCTACAGCCTTTTATTTTTACTTAAACAAAAAAAAAAAAAAGAAAAACTGGCCTCCATATCTCATTGATTCTGAATTCTGAATGTGTTCATTTAAATCTCTAGATCTTTGCCATAATTTAGAAATAGTTTTGATACTATGCAGGTCGTGCTAGTGGTAAAGAACCCATCTGCCAATGCAAGAGACCCAAAAGACGTGGGTTTGATCTGTGGATAGGTAAGATCCCCTGCAGAACAGCATTGCAACTCCAGTATTCTTGCCTGGAGAATCCATGGACAGAGGAGCCTGGTGGGCTACAGTACATAGGGTCACAAAGAGTGGGACACAAGAGAAACAATTTGGCGTAAACATAAGATGAATTTAAATAGAAGTTCCACTCCTATCAAAGATTAATTCACTGTGGATTTGGAGACAAGGAGAAGGAAATGTCAAAACTTCCAAATTTGTGCCAGTACTTGTGTGCATCTGTGGGTGTGTGTATATAGGAATATATGTGCCCATAAGTTCAGTTTTAAATTTGGACCCACTAATATAATCTATTAGTTGATCTTCAAATCAATTGAAATATCCCTTTGCATCAACTATTAGCTAAAATCACTGCTTCTAAATCAACATCTTTTCTTTCAGCTAATATTACAGTAATAATATTTATATTCAGAATTTTCCACTGACTTACAAAGTGCTCTTTAAGAACATGGACAGTAAAAAATATAATACATTTTCATTTGAAAAAAAATTGAGATATGATGAATAAATTTAAAAAGCATCCAGGTAAGAAATCATTCTGTATAAACTAACTATCTGTTATCATACTATAAACCAACTGGAAGGTGAACAAAGAGTAATTGTGTGTGTATGTTTGTGTTTTGGAAAAATTTATCTCTTTAACTCAAGGTGGGGCTAATATAATTCCCTTTTATCTTTCTTAGTGCTGTCCATCACATATAATCCTTACAGACAATCTTGCTCCCTATGGTATTATTTTATTGTTACTTTAGCTATTCTTATTATTATGCAGAGAAATAGCACAGTTTTTTCTCCATCTTCTTGTCCTTTTGGGCCATGCATGACCTTTGGCAGATGCTTACTCTTGTAGTTCATGGAGCAAAAAGACACTGCAATAAATCCTGAGAGTGGTTTTAAGATCAGGAATATCATGAGGAGGTCTTAGGGAATACACTTAAATCAAGATTCTAGATTCAATGTCAATAGCTTCAGACACTTTTGACAATGAACAAGGATCTTGACATTTTCTTCTTGGCCATATAAGTGCTCTCTGTCATCGAAGAAACTAATTATTCCAAAGGCAGGTGTTGTAAAGCAGAGATTGCAATGATTTCTCTTTGGAACAGATCTCAATGAGAAAAGTCAAGACCAAATATTTTCAAACTAAAAAGTCATCCATATATAAATATTTATGAAGATAATGAATGTAGGTTGAATAAACATATATGAAGGTGAATTTTGTAGAAATAAATAGTACTATAAAGAAAATTATGAGGGGGGATCCCAACATGTAAGTAAAGTAATGCTTTATAAAATCTCAGCTTCAGACATTAATGATTTTATTCAATTCATGTTAACATAAATAATTTTGAGATGAAAATTCAGTCTTAGAGGATGATTTTCAGACTATTAAATTCACTTTGCAAACTGGATGCCAGTTTCACAATTGATTGGTTACATTAATATGGATGTCTATCATAAAGTCCTAGTGTTTCCATTTCATTATGTGTTGATTGAGAATAACAGTACTAGCTTCAGTTATTTTGATATGGAGAGAAAATCCATATAAGGATTTTAGAAAATATTTGCCTCCTGAGTGCTCAGTAAGTGACATTACTAATAAGGGAAATATATTGTACACATTTATGATCCTAATAATGGTGCCAATGGTTTATAAAAATTCAAAATTTGTAATTTTTGAGTGTTAGAAGCTCAAATGGTATGACTCTGTGGCAATTTTGATAAGGTCTGTGATGTTAAGAATTTTAGACCTAAACTCTCCAAATATACAAGTTTACAAAATACACAGTTCAGTTCAGTTCAGTTCAGTTGCTCAGTCGTGTCTGACACTTTGCAACCCCATGGACTGAAGCACACCAGGCCTCTCTGTCCATCACCAATTCCTGGAGCTTACTCAAACACATGTCCATTGAGTCAGTAATGCCAACCAACCATCTCATCCTCTTTCGTCCCCTTCTCCTGCCTTCAATCTTTCTCAGCATCAGGGACTTTTCAAATGAGTCAGTTCTTCACATATGGTAGCCAAATATTGGAGTTTCCCTCCAATGAACTCTCAAGACTGACTTCCTTTAGTATGGACTGGTTGGATCTCCATGCAGTCCAAGGGACTCTCAAGAATCCCTTACAACATCATAGTTCAAAAGCATCAACTCTTTGGCTATCAGCTTCCTTTATAATCGAATACTCACATCCATACATGGCTATTGGAAAAAACATAGCCTTGACTAGATGGACGTTTGTTGGCAAAGTAATGTCTCTGCTTCATGGCTGCAATCACCATCTGCAGTGATTTTGGAGCACAAAAAATAAAGTCTGACACTGTTTCCACTGTTGCCCCATCCATTTCCCATGAAGTGATGGGACCAGATGCCATGATCTTAGTTTTCTCAACATTGAATTTTAAGCCAATTTTTTCACTCTCCTCTTTCACTTTCATCAAGAGGCTCTGTAGTTCTTCTTCACTTTCTGCCATAAGGGTGCTGTCATCTGTATATCTGAGGTTATTGATATTTTCCCAGCAATCTTGATTCCAGCTTGTGCTTCATCCAGTCCAGCATTTCTCATGATGTACTCTGCATATAGGTTAAATGAGCAAGGTGATAATAAACAGCCTTGATGTACTCTTTTCACTATCTGGAACCAGTCTGCTGTTCCATGTCCAGTTCTAACTTGTTTCCTGACCTGCATACAGATTTCTTAAGTGGCAGGTCAGGTGGTCTGGTATCCCCATCTCTGTAAGAATTTTCCACAGTTTGTTGTGATCCACACAATCAAAGACTTTGGCATAGGCAATAAAGCAGAAGTAGTTGTTTTTTTGCAAGTTGTTTCTCTTGCTTTTTTTATGATCCAACAGATGTTGTCAATTTGATCTCTAGTTCCTCTGCCTTTTCTAAATCCAGCTTGAACATTTGGAAATTCACTGTTCACATACTATTGAAGCCTGGCTTGGAGAATTTTGAGCATTACTTTACTAGTGTGTGAGATGTGTGCAATTGTGCAGTACTTTGAGCATTCTTTGGAACTGCATTTCTTTGAGATTGGGATGAAACTGAACTTTTTCAGGAATCTGTATTGTTGGGTCCATGAATCAAGGCAGATAGGAAGTGGTCAAACAGAAGATGGCAAGAGTGAATGTCGACATTTAAGGAATCAGTGAACTAAAGGACTGGAATAGATGAATTTAACTCAGATGAACATTATATCTACTACTGTGGGCAAGAATCCCTTAGAAGAAATGGAGTAGCGATCATAGTCAGCAAAAGAGTCTGAAATGCAGTATTTCAATACAATTTAAAAAATGACAGAATGATCTATGTTCACTTCCAGGCAGACCATTCAATATCACAGTAATCCAAGTCTATGCCCCAACCAGTAATGCTGAAAAAGGTGAAGTTGAATGGTTCTATGAAGACCTACAAGACCTTCTAGAACTAACATCCTCCAAAAATGTAAATGTCCTTTTCATTATAGGGGACTGGAGTACAAAAGTAAGAAGTCAAGAAACACCTGGCATAAAAGGCAAATTTGGCCTTAGAGTATCAAATGTACAAGTTATATGAAATAAAATGTGAGTGAAAATCTATTGGATTTTCAAGCAGGGGATACATTTTCACAGCTTTAGAGAACAGAAAAAAGAAGAAAAATTTCTCAGTATATGTACCATACTATTCCATCCTTGTAATAATTTAGGAGGCAAAGAGAGATGAAGGCAAGACAGGAGGAGCTCTGTAGGAACAATTTTATCCTCTCAAAACAGGTACAATATTAAATTAAAAGTTTAAAAGAATTGGGAAGTTGTTTTATATCACAGGGAGCTGTCTGGTGCTTTGTGATGACCTGAAGGTGCAGGATCAGTGTGAGGAGAATGGGAAGGCGGCTCAAGAGGGAGGAGATAATATGTACATTTATGGGTGATTAATAGTGCTGTACAATAGAAACTAACACATCATTGTTAAGCAGGTATCCTCCAATTAAAAAAAAAAGATGGAGCAAACTTTTCTTCCTTGTGTTTCATTATAAAAAAGTAACATAACATTGTCCAAGAAAGAATGGAGGCTTGAAACAGACTCACAGACATAGAGAACAGATTTGTGGTTGTCAAGGTGGAGGAGAGGTTGGAGAAAGACTGGAGTCTAAGTTTAATATTAGCAGATACAAACTAGTATATATAGAACAGACAGACAATAAGGCCTTATTGTAGAGCACAAGGAATTATACTGAATATCCTGAAATAAATCATATTGAAAATATTCTAAGAAAAGAATAGAGGCTAAAACTTAGACAAATAAATGAGCTGGTAGGCTAAAACTCCATGACACTCTGTTAAAAGAAACAACAAGGAATTTCAACCAACAGATATGAAATTGAAGCAAAGATTCAATCAGGCAAAGATATACCAGATGAGCTTGCAGATCCCTTTGGGTGTCACTTGAGAGAATATTTGCACTGTATTCTGCTTCTCTTTGAATCTTTTCTCATAGGCAAGAGCCAGATGGATTGTGTATTAGAAGAGGTTTGTCTGGAGCATTTCCAGATGTCATCATGTAGATATTTTCTTATGAGTTTTTACTGCAACAATCTAGGTTGAATCCCTGATGCAAACTGGGCGAGAATGTTTTATTACTTCCCCAAATGAAATAAAGTAAAATGTGAATATATTGTTCCTGGAAGGTGAGCTTTTTTTTTTTTTAAACCCTTTCAAATAACTTATTTTGTACATTGTTGTAAAATAAATATTTGACAAGATGGTATCCACTTATAGCTGAAAGAAAATATCCTAGATAAGCATCACTTGCAAAAGAAATCTGTATTTACTGCCTAGAAAGTGACGAAGCTAAATGGTATTTGTTCTAGCAGAATGTATGATAGGTCCATCTATTAGGGACCTATTGCAGAATTCAATTTACTGTTTGCCTAGAGAATGTGAAGGGATTCCCTGGATTTCGACACAAGCTCTCTAGACTACTGATGTGATTGGAGAACAATCAAAAGCTGTCTTAGTAGCTTTGTTTACCAATAGAGTATATGAAGAATATTATAAAATAGTGTAAAACAATAGTATAAAAATAGGATATAATTATACATAAAATATTCCTTATACATATAAGAATATATATGAATATAGTATAAAATATTTAACCATCACAAAAGTCTTTCTGTCAAATTTTGGTCTTTATTTTTCTATTTCCATTCTGGCAATTCTATTGCAGGACAGTTTTGTAAATTACATCTTTTGAGACTTCCAACTGAGTTTAAGCAAATGACATCTATGTACTAGTTTAAAACCCAGCACTAGTACCATTATCAATTTCTTAAATTATCAATAAATATTTATGATGGAATATTCTAATGCAGGTTGAAAATTATTTTTGACCTCTGCTTTGTAAACCAGGGGGTATTATATGTTTTAAATAATTGACCACAATTTTTTAGATTTGAGGATTGTTTCAAATGCATCTAAATTTGTTGATAGAGCATTTTCTTTCTAGAAAAACTACTATTAAGTCTAAATTTCAATACCAAGACAATTTTAAGCTATTAAAAGTTTATTCTGATTTAATAATTTCATGTCCATTGCCGTACACAGTGGAAATTTGAGGCACACATTGTACTTCCAATAAAGTAAATTCACATGAAAAACTAAAAGAACTTCATTCTTCTGAGTCAAAGAAAAACTAAAAGCTTTAATTAATAAAATTAAAAAATTTAAAAGCTTTAATTAATCATTAAAAATTATAAGAAAGCATGAAATGCATGTTTTTCTTCTGGAGAGTAAATGAGTTTGGATATAATTAAATAAGTGATTGAATAAAAGCTTATGATTTCCTTTTATCTTTCTTTCCATATGAACTTAGGTTTTACTTAAAGAACATTTAAAATATGCATATTTGAGGCCTAAAATGTAACTTGGAATAAAAATAAGAAGGAAAAGAAATATATTTGCACCATTTAGTATCCAATGATTATATTTGAGACAAACTATAAAGCATTGAGATTTTCTTCCAGAAGTCTGTATAATTATGTTACAGCTTTAGAAACATTTTCCCAGATTTTACTTTATATTAGTGGGTAGCCTATTAATATCAATAAAATGTTCAAAGAATATGAAATCCTTGTGTGGGACTTTTCTTCAAAATAGAACAATAGTTACCACTAAAGACGAATGCAATGAGATTTTTTTCACCATTTACTATGTGGCTTTACATCTGAGAAGCTTCATAGTGAATAGCAGTTGCTACCCTTTGATAAATTATTTAATAGCTGGTAAGAAATCTGTTTGTGGTATAAGTTCTATCCTTGATGACATACATTGTATAGGTACTAAAGAACATTTTGTGGAAAACATTTGAGGGATCTTAAAGACAGAAAATGAAGACTACTTATTTCAGAAGTTTATGTTGAATGAGAAGAGAAGATATGTTAATAATTATCAAGAAATTATAAACCTTCTAGGGGACAATATTTTGAATTGTTGCATTTTCATGTCTAGGTAGAGATCATTAACCAAACTAGTTGGTGATTCACTATAATATTGTGCACATGATTTAAAGATGCAAAATACTGCTGGATTCAGGATTGGGTTTATGACACTGATAGCATTGACTGCTAATAAGTCTGGGATTGTTAATATATACAATTTGTGATATGGTTAGAAAACAGAATTATCTATTTGACTAATACAAAGACAATAATTTAATATGTAAACCTTATATGGATGACCCTGTTTAAAAACTTAATACCAAAATTAAAAAAAAATAATATATATGTTAATAAAAACATGTTACAAAACATAGTGTCCCTAAGCTGCTTTGGAATTTTTAATGGCCTTTCAATTTGCAAAAATCGATTGTCATAAGTATCCATCCATCCAGGGCTCAGTCGTGTCTTTACAACTCTTCACTATAGCCCTCCATCTTCCTCTGTCCATAAAATTTTCCAGGCTGGAAAATCTACTGGAGTGGTTTGCCATTTCCTTCTCCATGGATCAAACATGCATCTCCTGCATTGCAGGTGGATTCTTCACTGCTTGATCCATGTTGAGCAAATTTTCATGTGTACACTGACTTCTTTTACATCTTCTTTGGATAAATATCTATTCAAGTCCTCTGTCCATTTTTAATGGGGTTGTTCTTTGTTATTGGTGAGTTGCAGGAGCTATTTCTACATTCTTATTATTAATTTTATGTGACATATGATTTGCAAATATATTCTCAGATTCTGTGAGTTACCTTTTCATTCTATTGACTGTATCTTCTGACGCATATTTTGATGTAGTCCAATTTATCCAATTTGCCTTTTGTCACCTACAAGTCTTTTAAGATCCCAAAGATATATTAGTTAGTAGTCTAACTAATACAGTAGTTAGTAGTAGTAATCAATTACTAGAAAAAGGTATCATAGGTATACCTCAGTATTTTAAGTAATTTCTGATATTCAGAAATTCATAGGAATTTTAGCTTTCCAAAGAAAGTTACTATGGAAATGCAATTTGGATCTGAAAATATACAGTGCTTATGAGATGAAGTAAAAAATAAAATTAGATCAGATAAATTAATACATTTAAAATATAATATTATGAAGAGGTAATCTACTCTTTAAAGTTCTGTAAGAGGAAAAGAAAACATGATGAGATATATATATATATATATATATATATATATATACATACACATACTATAATGACAAACTACAAAATCTTAAATACAGTCTTTAGAAGGAGAAAAAGGAAGAAAATTATCAAGATTATTTTTTTCTCTTTTGAAGAGACTGGTGTGCCAACAATAGTCAATGTAGCCGAGCTTCACTCTTATTCTTTCCCTAAGCTTTTGAGTTCAGGAATTACCTTCCTGAAACTACCTTGTCTATTAGCTAGAAGTGGAGAGAAAGTATTGTTTGAGGAACTTCAAAATCTTACTGATGCTGCTGCTGCTGCTGCTGAACCGCTTCAGTCGTGTCCGACTCTATGCGACCCCATAGGCAACAGCCCAACAGGCTCCTCTGTCTCTGGGATTCTCCAGGCAAGAACACTGGAGTGGGTTGCCATTTCCTTCTCCAACATATGAAAGTGAAAAGTGAAAGTGAAGTCGCTCAGTCGTGTCCGACTCTTAGCGACCCCATGGACTGTAGCCTATCAGGCTCCTCCATCCATGGGATTTTCCAGACAAGAGTACTGGAGTGGGTTGCCATTGCCTTTTCCACAAAATCTTAATAAGTACCTTCAAATTTCGAATAACATTAGGAGCATATGTAATAGAGACATTTCTTATTCAAATTTAGAACGATCTCAATAAGATTTTGTACTGTGTGAAACCAAACACTCATAAATTGGATTATTGCCCTTGTTAAAAAAAAAAAATTTTTTTTGAGATTAGTTGTTTGTCAGTTGCTTCATTTGCTATTATTTTCTCCCATTCAGAAGGCTGTCTTTTCACCTTGACCTAGTTAGTTCCTGTAATCATCACATGACGACACAGCTCACCCTACCCCCTACCCCCAAAAAAAGAAACAGACTTTTATGAACCAGGAAGCAGGCTCTCAGGATACACTGAATCTGTTGGTACATTGATCTTAAAGTCATAGCCGCCATATGAGAAGTACATTTCTGTTGTTTATTAAGTCACCCAGTCAATGCATTCTGTTATAGCAGCTCAAAAGGACTAAGATATCAAGCATTTATGTTACTCATATTCTACAACAAACTTGAGTTTTGTTTCTTTTTTAATTATTTTTATGTGGCAAATAACCAACCTCTTTTATCTTCAAGACTTTACATTTGCATTATTTTCCTTAAAGAAAAATATTAAACAATGAAAAATCTGAACTTTACAATTAAGCATATATTCTGAAGAAAGAATATACATTAAATGATAAATTTGTGTCCATCACTTCTGAAAGTTTACCTTATATCAGTTTTTAAAAATAATTATCTAGGTTGTTTATATGAATAAACAGTGCTACTTTGAAAGAGTTCTTTGGTGAGTTTTGTAGTTTTTTCAACATGTCTTTATTTACTTAAAGTATTTCATAATTTGTTTTGGAATTTCACTCACAACCTACAGCCCATTCTGAATGTCTTCACTGATGTCAGTAATTCTTTGATGCTAGGTTTGAGATGGGTGTTTATGCTTATGTTTCTGTATGTCTCCAGGTACTTAATAGCCAAAAGTCATTGGCAAATTGAGTGTTACGTAGTTTTCCATGTTGATCAGTTTCCTTTTTGTTTTGTTGCTCAGCTGCTCAATCTTGTCTGATTCTTTATGACCTCATGGACTGCAGCATGTCAGTCTTCCCTGTCCATCACCAACTCTCAGAGCTTGCTTAAACTCATGACCATCGAGTCAGTGATGCCATTCAACTATCTCATCCTCTGTCATCCCCTTCTCTTCCTGCCTTCAGTTTTTCCCAGCATCAGGGTCTTTTCCAATGAGTTGGCTCTTCCCATCAGGTGGCCAAAGTATTGAAGCCTCAGCATCAGCATCAGTCCTTCCAATGAATATTCAGGGTTGATTTCCTTTAGGATTGACAAGTTTGATTTCTTTGCAGTCCAAGGGATTCTCAAGAGTTTTCTCCAATACCATAGTTCAAAACCATCAGTTCTTCGCTGCCCAACCTTCTTTGTGGTCCATCTCTCACATCTGTCCATGACTACTGGAAAAACCATAGCTTTGACTTCACAGATCTTTGTTGGCAAAGCAATGTCTCTGCTTTTTAATATGCTGTCTAGGTTGGTCATAACTTTTCTTCCAAGGAGTAAGTGTTTTTTAATTTCATAGCTGCAGTCACCATCTGCAGTGATTTTGGATTTTTTAAACAATAACCAAAAAAATGTGTGATGAGATTATTTTTCTTATTGGTATAAATACTATTATTCACAATCTTAAATCACTGTAAGTATATATCCATTGGATAAAGAATGCAGACCTGAAAGCTAACTACTACAAAGTAGTAGTTACAATGAGCAGTAACTTCACAACTTTAGACACATTTACCATATTGTCATTCTTATTAATGACTATACTTTATGTGTAATTGTGTTTTCAGTAAATGTATAATCAGTTCTTCGCTGCCCAACCTTCTTTGTGGTCCATCTCTCACATCTGTCCATGACTACTGGAAAAACCATAGCTTTGACTTCACAGATCTTTGTTGGCAAAGCAATGTCTCTGCTTTTTAATATGCTGTCTAGGTTGGTCATAACTTTTCTTCCAAGGAGTAAGTGTTTTTTAATTTCATAGCTGCAGTCACCATCTGCAGTGATTTTGGATTTTTTAAACAATAACCAAAAAAATGTGTGATGAGATTATTTTTCTTATTGGTATAAATACTATTATTCACAATCTTAAATCACTGTAAGTATATATCCATTGGATAAAGAATGCAGACCTGAAAGCTAACTACTACAAAGTAGTAGTTACAATGAGCAGTAACTTCACAACTTTAGACACATTTACCATATTGTCATTCTTATTAATGACTATACTTTATGTGTAATTGTGTTTTCAGTAAATGTATGTGATTAGTTTCAAGGGAAATAAATAATATAACAATATCACTATAAACAAAATTTATATTCTTGTTTTGATTTTACTTCTTATATTATTTTGGTATTTATGACAAAATATTGATTGGAATTTGCTATTTTAAGACAAAAGATCTCTTTCTAAATAGTCATTCACACAGGTAAAGGAAATAAAACCTGGAATGAACTAACTTTTAGTTCCAAAGTCAGATTAACATTTTCTCTCTCCATCTAACCCATACATAACTCCAGAGCCCTTTTAATTCTGTGAATTTAGAACAAATCTGGTTGTAAGCTAACTATTCATTTAATTCAAAATTTTCCCAATTTTCAGGTGATTTGTGAGAAAACTGTCACCTTACGAGAGTTGTATTTGTTTCTTTTAAACAAATCAATTATGAAAAGTGTATATTCCTGGTCTTTTCTCTGATAGATGCATGCTAAGTTGCAGAAGGATTGTGTATCTCCTGCATCAAGATACTTTCCTAGAGGAAACATCCCTCTTTAGGTGTATTTTCATATTTTGTTATAAAGTCAATAAGCTTCAGATTTCAAATGAATGAACTATAAGAATAATTTCATCCAAGTGCTTCACTCCATCATTTCAGATAGCTAAATGGAAATTCAGACCCAGAAGGAGACTTGCTCAAATTAAATCTTGTCTAAATTTCTTAGCTTAACCAATGGTTAAACTACAGTTATTGTTAAATATATTTAACAATGTTTGAAAGCAGGAGCACTGTAGAAAACACTACGGCAGTGCAAAATTTAAGTGGAGATACTTATAGAAGAAATAGAGTGGCCCTCATAGTTAACAAAAGAGTCCAAGATGTAGTACTTGTGTGCAGTCTCAAAAATGACAGAATGATCTAGGTTCATTTCCAAGGCAAACCATTCAACATTACAGTAACCCCAAGTCTATGCCCCAATGACTGATGCCAAAGAAGTTGAAGTTGACCAGTTCTATGAAAACTTACAAAACCTTATAGAACTAACCCCCCTCCCCCCCCCAAAAAAAAGGATATCCTTTTCATCATAGAGGACTGGAATGCAAAACAAGGATGTCAACAGATACCTGGAATAACAAATAAATTTGGCCTTGGGGTAGAAAATGAAACAGAGCAAAGGCTAAAAGAGTTTTGTCAAGAGAACACATTGGTCATAGTAAATACCCTCTTCCAACAACACAAGAGATAAATCTACACATGCACATCACCAGATGGTCAGTACTCAAATCAGACTGACTATGCTCTTTGCAACCAAATATGGAGAAGCAAAAAAAAAAAAAAAAAAAGATCTGAAGCTGACTGTGACTCAGATCATGGGCACTTTATTAAGAAATTTGGGTTTAAATTCAAGAAGGTATGGAAAACCACTAGGTTATTAGATATTACCTAAATCAAATCCCTTATTACTATACAGTGGAGGTGACAGATTCAAGGGATTAGATCTGATAGAATGCTTTAATAACTAAGGACAGAGGTTTATAACATTGTACAGGAGGTGATGATCAAAACCATCTCAAAGAAAAAAGAAATGCAAGAAGGCATAGAGGTTGCCTGAGGAGGCTTTGCAAATAGGTGAGAATAGAAGAGAAGTGGAAGGCAAGGGAGAAAGGGAAAGCTATACCAAACTGAATGCCGAGTTCAGAGAATAGCAAGGAGAAATAAGAAGCCCTTCTTTAATGAACAGTGCAAAGAAATAGAGGACAGTAATAGAATGTGAAAGACTAGAGATCCCTTCAAGAAAATTACAGTTATCAAGGGACTATTTCACTTAAGGATAGGCACTATAAAGGACAGAAATGGTAATAACCTAATATAAGCAGAGGGATTAAGCAGAAGTGGCAAGAATACACAGAAGAACTATACAAAAAGGATCTTAATGACCCACATAATCAAGATGGTGTAGCCACTCACCTAGAGCTGGACATCCTGGAGTATGAAGTCAGATGGGCCTTAGGAAGCATTCCTACAAACAAAGCTAGTAGAGGTGATGGAATTCCAGCCGAGCTATTTAAAATACAGAAGATGATACTGTGAAAGTGCTGCACTCAATATGCCAGGAAATTTGGAAAACTCAGCAGTGGTCACAAGACTGGAAAAGTTCAGTTTTCATTCCAATCCCAAAGAAGGCTGATGCCAAAGAATGTTCAAACTACCATAAAATTCCATTCATTTCACACACTAGCAAGGTTATGCTAAAAATCCTTCATGCAGTACATGAACTGAGAAATTCCAGATGTACAAGATGGGTTTTGAAGAGGCAGAGGAACCAGATATCAAATTGTCAACATTCATTAGATCATAAAGAAACAAGATAATTCCAGAAAAACATCTACTTCTGCTTTATTCCTTTGACTGTGTGAGTCACAACAAACTGTGGAAAGTTATTAAAGAAATGGGAAACCAGGCCACCTTACTGGCCTCCTGAGAAACTTTTTTTGCAGGTCAAGAAGCAAACGTTAGAACTGGATATTGCTTCTGCACAACAAAGGAAACTATAAGCAAGGTGAAAAGACAGCCTTCTGAATGGGAGAAAATAATAGCAAATGAAGCAACTGACAAACAACTAATCTCAAAAATATACAAGCAGCTTATGCAGCTCAACTCCAGAAAAATAAATGACCCAATCAAAAAATGGGCCAAAGAACTAAATAGACATTTCTCCAAAGAAGACATACGAATGGCTAACAAACACATGAAAAGATGCTCAACATCACTCATTATCAGAGAAATGCAAATCAAAACCACAATGAGGTACCATTTCACACCAGTCAGAATGGCTGCGATCCAAAAGTCAACAAGCAATAAATGCTGGAGAGGGTGTGGAGAAAAGGGAACCCTCTTACACTGTTGGTGGGAATGCAAATTAGTACAGCCACTATGGAGAACAGTGTGGAGATTCCTTAAAAAAATTGGAAATAGAACTGCCTTATGACCCAGCAATCCCACTTCTGGGCATACACACCAAGGAAACCAGAACTGAAAGAGGCACCTGTATGCCAATGTTCATTGCAGCACTGTTTATAATAGCCAGGACATGGAAGCAACCTAGATGTCCATCAGCAGACGAATGGATAAGAAAGCAGTGGTACATATACACAATGGAGCATTACTCAGCCATTAAAAATAATACATTTGAATCAGTTCTAATGAGTTGGATGAAGCTGGAGCTGATTATACAGAGTGAAGTAACCCAGAAAGAAAAAGACCAATACAGTATACTTATACATATATATGGAATTTAGAAAGATGGTAATGATAAACCTGTACACGAGACAGCAAAAGAGACACAGATGTATAGAACAGCCTTTTGGACTCTGTGGGAGAGGGAGAGGGTGGGATGATTTGGGAGAGTGGCAGTGTAACATGTATGATATCATAAGTGAAATAAATCACCGGTCTATGTTTGATGCAGGATGCAGGAGCTTGGGACTGATGCACGGGGATAATCCAGAGAGATGATGTGGGGGGTGGGGGGTCAGGATTGGGAGTTCATGTACACTCATGGCTGATTCATGTCAATGTATAGCAAAATGAATACAGTATTGTAAAGCAAAACAAACTAAAAAATAAAAATTAATTTTAAAAAATTTAAAAAAAAGAACTGGATATTGAACAATTGACTAGTTCAAAAAGCTGGGAAAGGAGTATGACAAGGCTGTATATTGTCACCCATATTATTTAACTTTTATGTAGAGTACATCATTGGCTTCCCAGGTGGCACTAGGGGTAAAGAACCTTCCTGCCAAAGCAGAAGATATAAGAGATGTAATTTTGATCCCTGGTTTGGAAAGATCCCTGGGTTGGGAAGAAGCAAGGTAACCCACTTCAGTATTTTTGCCTGAAAAATCCCTGGGGAGCTACAGTCCATAAGGTCACAGAGAATAGGACACAATTGAAGCAACTTAGTAGGCATGCATGCAGAGTACATCATGCAAAATGCTAGGATGGATAAATCACAACCTGGAATTAACATGGCTGGGAGAAATATCAACAATCTAATATATTCAGATGATACCACTGTAACTGCTGAAATTGAAGAGAAATTAACGAGTCTCTTGATGAGGGTGAAAGAGGAGAGTGAAAGAGCTGGCTTGAAATTCAACATGGAAAAAGCTAAGATCAGAGCATCCAGTTCCAATACTCCATGGCAAGTTGAAGGGAAAAATATGGAAGCAGTGACAGACTTCACTTTCTTGGGCTCCAAAATCACTGCAGACAGTGACTGCAGCCATGAAATTAAAATAAGCTTGCTCCTTGGAAGAAAGCTATGACAAACCGAGACAGCATATTAAAAAGCAGAGATATCACTTTATTGAAAAAAGTCCATATAGTCAAAGCTATCATTTTCATCATAGGCATGGGAGAATTGGATCATAAAGAAGGTTGAGCATCAAAGAATTCATGCGCTTGAAGTGTGGTGATGGAGAAAACTCTTTAAAGTCCTTGGGTTGCAAGGAGATCAAACCAGATATTTCTAAATTAAATCAACCCTGAATATTCATTGGAAGGATTGTTGCTGAAACTGAAGTTCCAATACTTTGGCCACATGATGTGAACAGCCAACTCATTGGGAAAGACCTTGATACTGGGAAAGACTGGGGCAAAAGGAGAAGGGGGCAGCAGAGGATGAGATGGATCGATAGCATCAACAATTCAATAGACTTGAATTTGAAGAAACTCAGGGCGATACAAAAAATAGTGGAAAATAGTGGAACCTAGGGTCCTACAGTCCAAGAGGTCACAAAGAGTCAGACACAATTTTGTGATGGAACAACAACACTTTATAGATAGAATGGGATGTGACATTGTATTTTCCATTTTGCCCCCCAAAAAGAAAATTCAGTTCAGTTCAGTCACTCAGTCGTGTCCGACTCTTTGCAACACCATGGACTGCAGCACAGCAGGCCTCCCCATCCTTCACCAACTCCTGGAGTTTACTCAAACTCATATCATTAAGTTGGTGATGCCATCCAACCACCTCATCCCCTGATATCCCTTTCTCCTCCCACATTCAATCTTTCCCAGCATCCAGGTTTTTTTCAAATGAGTCAGTTCTTTGCATCAGGTGGCCAATTGTTGAGAGGGTAACAGGCAGGGAGGCCAGGGGTCTCCAAATGGAGGAAATAGCCTGCAAGTGTCTGACAATTTTATCTCTCTTAAGTGGCAGGAGGAAATAAACTAGCAATATTTTTTCCTTCTCTATACAAATTTAAAAGGAGGTTTCTCTTAAAATACTGCGTTGCCATAATGATACATGGTTTCACCTGAAGTTAACTTTTCTCAAACCTAGAGATAACCAATGCATTTCTCTTATGGAAATGTTTATCTTAAGCTATGCTAATGTACTATGCATTTATCCCAAACTCCGTCTTCAAGTTGGTTCTTTCTCTTGGCTCAGAACCTACTTGACAAACCAGTATGTTATGTTCAGATATTGTTCCCCTAATCTATGTAAATGAAACTATTGTATGGTGATCTGCCTTTCTTCAAGTTTCAAGTTAATCATTTTATGGTCCAGGATGAACCATGTGGTGCAAAGAGGCATCTTATGGGTGAGAGGCCTGGTGCCATTCTGAGTTTTAAGACGTTCCTTTCTTTCATTAACAGACTGCTAGTGATTCTATAACATTCAGCTGAAGACTAGCAGTGGGTCCTCTTTCTGCTCCGTTCTGATGCCGATGTCAGAAGCTTTCTCTATCTCCTTTACAGGTTGATAAAACTTCATTACACGAAAGCTCTGAGCCATCAATCATCATCTCTGGCCCCAGATTGAATTCTTCTCCTCCAGGGGTCAAGAATTTCGGCGTCTTTGCTTGATTCAACAACAACCTTTCAGTATTGGAGTTTAAGCTTCAACACCAGTTCTTCTAATGAGATATGGCACTAATTTCTTTTAGGATGGACTGGCTGGATCTCCTTGCAGTTCAAGGGACTCTCAAAAGTCTCCTCCAATACCACAGTTCAAAAGCATCAACTCTTGGACACTCAGCTTTCTTTATAGTCCAATTCTCACATTCATATATGACTACTGGAAAGACCATAGCTTTGACTAGATGGGCCTTTGTTGGCAAAATAATGTCTCTGCTTTTTAATATGTTGTCTAGGTTGGTTATAAATTTTCTTCCAAAGAGCAAGCATCTTTTAATTTCATGGCTGAAGTCACTGTTTAGAGTGATTTTGGAGCCCAAAAAAATAAAGTCTGACACTGTTTCCACTGTTTCCCCATCTATTTGCCATGAAGTGATAGAACCAGATGCCATGATCTTTGTTTTCTGAATGTTGAGTGTTAAGCCAAATTTTTCACTCTCCTCTTTCACTTTCATCAAGAGGGTCTTTAGTTCTTTGCTTTCTGTCATAAGTGTGATGTTATCTGCATATCTGAAGTTATTGATACTTCTGGCAATCCTGATTCAAGCTTGTGCTTCATCCAGCCCAGCATTTCTCATGATGTACTCTGCATATAAGTTAAATAAACAGGGTGACAATAACAGCCTTGATGTACCCCTTTCCCGATTTGGAACTAGTCTGTTGTTCCATGTCCAGTTCTCACCTTGGCTTCTTGACCTGCATACAGATTTCTCAGGAGGCAGGTCAAGTGACCAGGTGTACCAGATTCTTTAAGAATTTTCCAGTTTGTTGTGGTCCACACAGTCAAAGGCTTTGGCTTAGTCAATAAAGCAAATGTTTTCTGCAACTCTTTTGCTTTTTCAATGATCCAATGGATGTTGGCAATCTGATCTCTGATCCCTCTGCCTTTTCTAAATCCAGCTTGAACATCTGGAATTTCATAGTTCAAGTACTGTTGAAGCCTGGCTTGGAGAATTTTGAGCTTTACTTTGCTAGCGTGTGAGATGAGTGCAAGTATGTGGTAGTTTGATCATTCTTTGGCATTGCCTTTCTTTGGGATTGAAATGAAAACTGACCTTTTCCAGTCTTGTGGCCACTGCTGAGTTTTCCAAATTTGCAAGCATATTGAGTGCAGCACTTTGACAGCATCATCTTTCAAGATTTGAAATAGCTCAACTGGAATTCCATCACCTCCACTAGCTTTGTTTGTAGTGATGCTACACTACATCTTCTTAAGGCCCACTTGACTTCCATTTCAGGATGTCTGACTCTAGGTGAGTGATCACACCATCAGGATTATCTGGGTCATGAAGATCTTTTTTGTATAGTTTTTCCGTGTATTCTTGCCACCTCTTCTTAATATCTTCTGCTTCTGTTATGTCAATACCATTTCTGTCCTTTATTGAGCCCATTTTTCCATGAAATGTTCCCTTGGTATCTCTGATTTTCTTCAAGAGATCTCTAGTCTTTCCCATTCTGTTGTTTTTGTCTATTTCCTATCATTTTGTTTTCCATTTTGCAATAATAATAATAATAATTGAATGAACTTTATTGAAGATACTAAACTAAGTGTTAGAGTGTGAATTCTAAGCTCCAGTTAATTATTTGGCATAAAATTCAGGACTTCTTACTTGTTATTCATTCACTGAATTCCTCAACACTGCTAATATTATAGATAAAAATAATTCTGAAACTTGTTAAGGAAGATAAGATAGCCTTTATTTCAGACAACTGCAGTAGTAGTCATAATTATTGCAATAGGGAAAACTGTGATCAAATCTGAATACAGCAAATATAGGTGGGAATTTGCATTCAATGAACAGAGTAAGAAGTTCAGTGGATGGAAAAATCACTAAAAGAATATGCTTAGGGTAGGGGATTCTTGTTAAGGTGGCCTAATATGTTCTTGTCAAAGGCAGACAGTGTATTTATATATCAAAAGTTGGGGGATGGAACTTGATATCATATCATGAGTGATCAGATATCAAGGTTGTGTGTTGGGGGAGACAGCAGGATTCTTTGTTAAGACTGAACAGACAGCTCAAGGACAGGACAGGGGCCAATTCTGAAGCCTAGTCAAAAATGAATGCCTTGAGGAACATGACTAAAATTTAGCAAAGGAGAGTCTTTATCACCACCTTCTGAAATTTAAGAATTAGTATTGTTCCCATTGACAAATCTAGTGAAGTGAAAGTCACTCCATCATGTCCAATTCTTTGTGACCACATGGTCTAGAAAACCCATGGAATTTTCCAGGCCAGAATACTGGAGTGGGTAGCCTTTCCCTTCTCCAGGGTATCTTCCCAACCCTGAGATCAAACCCAGATCTCCCACATTGCAGATTCTTTACCAGCTGAGCCACAAAGGAAGCTTGATAAACCTAGACTGTGTATTAAAAAGCAGAGGTATCACGTGGCTGACAAAAATATGTATAGTCAAAGCTATGTTTTTTCTATAGTCATGTACAGATGTGGGAGTGGACCATAAAGAAGGCTGAGTGCCAAAGAAGTGACTCAAATTATGATGTAGAGAAGATTCTTGAGAGTTCCTTGGACTGCAAGCAGATCAAACAAGTCAGTCCTAAAGGAGATCTATCAATCCTGAATATTCATTGGAAGGACTGGTGCTGAAGCTCCAATACTTTGGCCACCTGATGCAGAGCCGACATCCTGATGCTGCAAAAGTTGAGGGCAAGAGTATAAGCAACCGACAGAAAATGAGATGGTTGAATTCCATCACTGATTCAATGGACAGGAGTTTGTCCAGTCAGGGAGATAGTGAAGGGCAAGGTAGCCTGGCATGCTACAGTTCACGATACAGCAAACAGTCAGATATGACTTAGCAACTGAACAACAATGACAATAGTTCTTATTATATTCATATATCAGAATAATGAAATTACATATATGCAAAAATTGCATGTATATCATTTTAGTCTTTGTTTTGTAGATTTAAATAAACAGATATGAAACCAACCTACTAATAAACTTTAGTGTATAATCAGTTTCCTCTGGTACTATTCTTGTATGTTTTAGTTTGCCTTATAATTATTCTGTACTTTTCTCAAGTATAGATAATGCCTTTCTCCAAATATGACCAACTTTTCATTCTTAAAACAGAGTATACTTTAATAGAATTTATTTCAACAGGCAAAATTAAATATTTTCTTCAAGCTAATGACATCAAGAAACTGTTGAGTCTAAAGAAAGTTCTTCTGATGTTGATATTAAATGAGCATTTGGGAACTCTTGGAAAAATTAGGATAAAAAATCTTATAACTAAGATTTTGCTTTAGATATGTAAATATGTTCTTAGAGCATGTAGTGTATTTAAATGAAAATTCAAGAAGATGAGGAAGAGATGAGGAGGAGGAAGAGGAAGGGCTGGGAGAAAATAAAGTTTATAACAATGGAGGGGAAGAAATGTGGTCTTTTAGCTGGATTATTGAAATGCCAAAATAATTAACTTTAAACTGTTCACATCAAGAAAATGTAAGAAAATATCCTTTAAAATCTGGTCATTTTAACTTACTATCTGATATAATACTTTACAAGTGTCACAATACATTATGCTTTTTTGATATAATATACAAATTATTACCAATGAGTTGCTACACAACTTTTGGGGTTGTCTTTAAAAATTCAATATTAAAGATCAAAGAAAAAGTAGTTTAAAGAATATTTCAATAAACATATGTGTCTCTCCTTGTTGGCACAGTGGAATGGACACTTGGGGCATTCTATTTTCCCCGGTCCAAAGGAAACTAAAACTTTTGCTAATAATAAAATATATATTTTACATAAAACACAAAATATATTGTATTCATATAAAATGTTCCTTCTAACATTCTTTTTTAAGTTTGCCTTGTTTAATTATTTAACTCAGTTTGCTTTTTAAATCTGAATGCCACAAATGATATTTTGCAGAAATAATGTGTTCGCTGTTGTTATTGTTATTGACAATAGGAATACAAATTACAGGGTTAACATAATTAACAAGCAATATTTTTTTAATTTGAAAATTGTTATAGCTGAAGCAACCTCTGCAGATTTTTATTTAGAAGATACCTTACCAGTGCCACAATTTCTTATTTGAGGAAAATACATATATTTGTTAATTATATACAAATTATACACACATAGAGGCATACACACTCACAAACACAAGTTTGATACTCTTTATAATAGTTACAAAATGTTGATCTATATTTAAGGAGGCAATCCATTTACCAGTTACCAGCATGTTACCTTAAAAATAGCCTTTATAGGGTATTAAACTACAGTGGGAGTGAGAAATAGATTTAAGGGGCTAGAGCTGATAGACAGAGTGCCTGATGAACTATGGAATGAGGTTCGTGACATTGTACAGGAGACAGGGATCAAGTCCATTCCCCTGGAAAGGAAGTACAAAAAAAGCAGAATAGCTGTCTGAGGAGGCCTTACAAATGGATGTGAAAAGAAGAGAAGTGAAAAGCAAAGGAGAAAAGGGAAAATATAAGCATCTGAATGCAGAGTTCCAAAGAATAGCAAGAAGAGATAAGAAAGCCTTCCTCAGCGATCAATGCAAAGACATAGAGGAAAAGAACAGAATGGCAAAGACTAGAGATCACTTCAAGAAAATTAGAGATACCAAGGGAACATTTCATGCAAAGATGGGCTCGATAAAGGACAGAAATGGCATGGACCTAACAGAAGCAGAAGATATTAAGAAGAGGTGGCAAGAATACACGAAGAACTATACAAAAAAGATCTTCATGACCAAGATAATCACGATGGTGTGATCACTCACCTAGAGCCAGAGATCCTGGAATGTGAAGTCAAGTGGGCCTTAGAAAACATCACTATGAACAAAGCTAGTGGAGGTGATGGAATTCTACTTGAGCTATTTCAAATCCTGAAAGATGATGCTGTGAAAGTGTTACACTCAATATGCCAGCAAATTAGGAAAACTCAGCAGTTGCCACAGGACTGAAAAAGGTCAGTTTTCATTTCAATCCCAAAGAAAGGCAATGCCAAAGAATGCTCAAACTACTGCACAATTGCACTCATCTCACACGCTAGTAAAGTAATGCTCAAAATTCTCCAAGCCAGGCTTCAGCAATACATGAACCATCAACTTCCAGATGTTCAAGCTGGTTTTAGAAAAAGCAGAGGAACCAGAGATCAAATTGCAGACATCCACTGGATCATGGAAAAAGCAAGAGAGTTCCAAAAAAACATCTATTTCTCTTTATTGACTAAGTCAAAGCCTTTGACTGTGTGGATCACAATAGACTGTGTGGATCACAATAAACTGTGGAAAATTCTGAAAGAGATGGGAATACCAGACCACCTGACCTGCCTCTTGAGAAACCTATATGTAGGTCAGGAAGCAACAGTTAGAACTGGACATGGAACAACAGACTGGTTCCAAATAGGAAAAGGAGTACATCAAGGCTGTATATTGTCACTCTGCTTATTTAACTTATATGCAGAGTACATTATGAGAAACGCTGGGCTGGAAGAAGCACAAGCTAAAATCAAGATTGCCGGGAGAAATATCAATAATCAGATATGCAGATGATACCACCCTTATGGCAGAAAGTGAAGAGGAACTAAAAAGCCTCTTGTTGAAAGTGAAAGAGGAGAGTGAAAAAGTTGGCTTAAAGCTCAACATTCAGAAAAAGAAGATCACGGCATCTGGTCCCATCACTTCATGGGAAATGGATGGGGAAACAGTGGACACAGTGTCAGACTTTGTTTTTTTGAGATCAAAATCACTGCAGATGGTGACTGCAGCCATGAAATTAAAAGATGCTTACTCCTTGGAAGAAAAGTTATGACCAACCTAGACAGCATATTCAAAAGCAGAGACATTCCTTTGCCAACTAAGGTCCGTCTAGTCAAGGCTATGGTTTTTCTAGTGGTCATGTATGGATGTGAGAGTTGGACTGTGAAGAAAGCTGAGTGCTGAAGAATTGATGCTTTTGAACTGTGGTGTTGGAGAAGACTCTTGAGAGTCCCTTGGACTGCAAGGAGATCCAACCAATCCTTTCTGAAGAAGATCAACCCTGGGATTTCTTTGGAGCGAATGATGCTAAAACTCAAGCTCCATTACTTTGGCCACCTCATTTGAAGAGTTGACTCATTGGAAAAGACCTTGATGCTGGGAGGGATTTGGGGGCAGGAGGAGAAGGGGATGACCGAGGATGAGATGGCTGGATGGTATCACAGACTCGATGGTCGTGGAGTCTGAGTGAACTCCAGGAGATGGTGATGGACAGGGAGGCCTGACGTGCTGCAATTCATGGGGTCACAAAGAGTCAGACACGACTGAGCGACTGAACTGAACTGAACTGAATAGGCATTGAATCTTTTTTTTTTTTTCCATCAAATACTGTATGTGTGACCTTCAGTAGCTTATTTAGTCTCTCTGGTCCTCAAATTTATCTTCCCTAAAATCATATAATTATTCTTACACTCAGAATCTGTATGAACAACCAAAAAAGTATATAAATAAGGCTTTGGCAAGTAATGCAGTCTTTTCTCAAAATCATGCTTTGGATGAATAGAACTGGATCTTGTGTTAGAACAGGTATTGAAAATTCAGATCCTTGAGTAACTTAATGTCAAAATTAAGTACACAATACTCAAGAATCCAGCCATTAAGACTTTTAGGAGCTCCTACTGACCTACTTTTGTTCTCTTCTGGAACAGTATGTTTTCTCACTTAATTATATGAAATTTGTTAAATCTTTGGACTTCCCTGGTGGCTTAGACAGTAAAGAACCTGCTTCAATGCAGGAGATCTGGGCTGGATACTTGGGTCAGGAAGATCTGGAGAAGAGAAAAACAACCCACTTCAGTATTCTTACCTGGAGAATTCCTGGACACAGGAGCCTGGCAGGCTACCATCCATGGGGTCACAAAGAGTCAGGCTCAACCAGTGACCAACACTTTCACTTTCACTAATTCTTTAGTATTCCATATGAAAGGATCTAGATTTAAACTAAAATCCAGAATATCAAATAATTTTTAATGTTTCCACTTGTGCTGTTTAGTTGCTAAATTGTGTCCAACTCTTTTGTGACTCCATGGACTGTAACCCACCAAGCTCCTCTGTCCATGGAATTTCCCAGGCAAGAATACTAGAGTGGGTTGCATTACCTTCTTCAGGATAGACAAAGAGATTAAACCCATATACCCTGCATTGGCAGGTGGGTTCTTTACCACTGAACCACTGGGAAAGCCCACTTCGTATTTGTTATATACGAATGAGGAACATAAATGCCTGCCAGGGTCCAGCCCCGGTGGATCCAGGGAATTCGAAGGGGAGACAGCGTTGGCAAGGAAAACTTATTTATTTAGAAATATAAGAATACATTAGGAAGAAATAGTATAGTAGGAAAATTAAGATGGAGAAAAGAAGGCTGAATAACTTGGTTTATGTGTAAAGCCAATAAAGTTCCAGACAAGGAGCTTGCACCATCTATGTTAGGCCACCAGCGTCCATTTGAATATCGGAGAGTGCCCCACCCTGGGCACTCTCTCTTACAGATCTTAGCAGCCGGGACAGGTAAGTAGACATGGCGAGACTCCACGCTCCAGATGGGAATTCAGCCAGAAATTAGAGAAAATAGGAGACACGAGGAAACCAGTCCTTCCAATAACTAGCCCCTTCCAAGGACTGGCCCCCTCCAAGGACTGGCCCCACCTCTATTATCTTAGAAGGGCCTTTTACACCTTTTTGATTGTACATAGAGATCAGCATTAGCAGCCCAAAAACCAGGCTTTCTATTTGCATACCCTCCCATATAAAAAGGTATCAGGTGGTTTACGTTATCTTCTGGCCAAGAGGCCAGTTAACATTTTTATGGCTCTCTTCCTGGGTAATTGTCTATCAACCAGAAAACTCCTTTTCCCTAGAAGTGTTTTTTCTTTACTCTGTATTACCCTCAAAATACTAAATAAAGTTATATTCCTGTAGGACAAAGGTGCAGAGAGTTATAATAAAGTACTTAACTCAAAGATCTAATATTGCTAATACCAGGTCTACTACCTGTTTTTTTTTTTTTTTTAATACCAACTATATAAGATATGAAAATTTGGCAGCAAGTATTGGCTCAACAAATGAAATTTTTAATCAGCCCTATTCCAATGATTATGACTCCTTGGGAGCCCTACATTCCTAGGATGTTTTAAGCTTTCTGTGCCTCCCATGGTCGGGAGGCCTCAAACAATCACATGCACAGCTGTACTCATCCTGCAGGCAGGCTAGAAAGCTATCAGAGCGGTTTTTGGATTGAAACACTTTAAAATACAAAAGACTAAAGCCCTGAATTGACCTTTTTCCAGAGAATGTCAGAAGAGTGGAAAAGCAGGTGGATTCTTATTTTTTTTTAGGCGGGGGGGCGTACATGCTCAGGAAATGCCAGGGGGAAATCTGAAGACTCAAATTGCTCTGCCATGTGAGTCTGCCACGTGACTCTGTCACCGGTGGGATTCCTCGCGCTGCCCCCCGACAAATGCCCATGAGCATTCTATCTAGTAACATTTCAATTTGTTTCTTTCCTCAAGCTAAAGAAAAATGTGAGCATTTTCTCCTCCAGGTTTTTCCTCTCACCTGGAATTTGGGGCCCAAATTGTGTTTTCATTTCTTCCTTAATGATGTGGGGGTTTTGTTGCTGTTCTTTTCAGTTTTGCTCCTTCTTGCATGATTCTTTAAGTATTTAGAAACAGCTCCTGTGGTGTTGGAGAACACTCTCGAAAATCCCTTGGACTGCAAGGAGATCCAACCAGTCCATCCTAAAGAAGATCAGTCCTGGCTTGAAGCTGAAATCCAATACTTTGGCCACCTGATGCAAAGAGCTGACTCATTTGAAAGACTCTGATGTTGGGAAAGATTGAAGACAGGAGAAGAAGGGGATGACAGAGGATGAGATGGTTAGATGGCATCACCGACTCAATGGACATGAGTTTGGGTAAACTCTGGGAGTTGGTGATGAACAGGCAGGCCAGGCGTGCTGCAGTCCATGGGGTTGCAAAGAGTCGGACACGACTGAGTGACTGAACTGAACTGAATTGCCTTTATGAAGAAGCAAAAATTTTCAAGACTCTGCTATCTAAAAAAAAAAAAAATCAAATGCTCCTTCCATGATCTGCCTTTTCCTAACATATAATCATCTACATTTCTGAATGTAGAGGGGCCTCAGGACCGATAACATGAGAGATCAATCAGAAATGAAAAACTATAAAAGCAACAGAGAAATAGTGACATGAAGAAAACCTCGGCCCCCACTTCCCGACAAACACAGAGACAAACACTGAAGAAAGTCATCAGCAATAAAAAAGATTAAGGAAAGATCAGAAGTACAGAATGTCACAGAAACATGACAAAGGATGTTTCTGCCATGATTTCTGATTATTTTTCAAATTTCACTGAAAAAAAAATTGCTTTCTTTATAAATATATAATATTTATTTTTCCTCCTTTTTATATGTTTATTTTTAGTGATGGCAAAACATGTGATACAGTTAATATCAAGCAGAAATTAACAAACAAGTATTTTCAGTTGTAAAATTTTATACAGACATAGGGACTAGGACTAGTTTTTCTAAGATGAGTTTACCTCTTTGATGTCTAATAGCTTTTGTTCAGAGTTTCTATAAAATTAAAATGGGAAATAAAAGCAATAACAATTTTCCAGTAAGTTCTAATGATACTAATATTTATATAGTAGAAGTCATGCATGCAAAAATATCTCTAAAGGAACTTATTTTCTATAATAAATATTAGCTTGTTCACAGACTCTAATTTCCACTGATGGAAGGGAAAAAATAACTAGAAGATTAAACGTCATTTTTCTCCCCCTTTCTTTTCTCACTCTGAGTTATTCTGCGGCATTTTATTCAGTCAATGTAATGTTCAAACTTCCTAGGCAGTCTGCCCCCCTGGGGTACTCCGGCACCCTCCTCAGTTCCTGATGTATATGAAAACAAAGAAATAATTATTTTTCTTTAAGTAGGGAGCCCATTCACTTTTTACACATTGCCAGTGACCACCAGCTGTGCAGCAAAAGTCTACAGAAATGCCAGCAATAATAGCAAAGGGAAGTGTCAGCTCAGAAAGCCCAGACACCAGCAGGTTCATGTACAACACATGAAACATTTTGGAGCCTTTTGGCCTCCACTGAGCAAGAGAATCTGAAGAGTGCTGTTGCCCGGGCTTTCATTTCCTCTGTGCTTTCTGCTCTCCTCTTCTGTACCGTCTTGCAGTCAGCAGGGAAGTAGGACAACCATGCAGATTTTTCTGTAGCCTTTTGTCACCTGCCTATCTCAATACACAAACCATCCTTATGCAGGGTGCACCAGGTCCTTACTCCTCTCTGCTCCAGGTCAGTTACCTTCACATTCCAGTCTCCAGTCCTGCCATCTGTAAGGGTGCCTTGCTTCCCTCCTAGACAAGAAGAAACTAATGTGATCATACACTGGGTTCCTTATGCTGTGAGAGTCTATAGTCAGACACCAAAATAGTGGTCCTTGTAAACAAAGTTTTATCATTCAATAAGAGCTAAATTTCAAAACTATTTGAAAGTTATTTCAGTTTTTTTAAAAATATTAACTATTTAATCCACTGCAAATTTATTTTCTCTGTAAGACTTGAGATAAAGTCTAGTTTCATATAATTATTTATGGATTGATGATTTTTCCAACAACATATATTAACTAGCCCATTCTTTCTCACTGATGGAGATAACAGCTATACTGAATATAAATTTTCCACATACCCTGAAATCTCTTTCTGGATGCTTACTCTGCTTCATTCATTTATTGTCTATACTTAAATCATGTTGATTACATTACAAATTCTGTATCACATGCTGGAAACTTGGTAAGTTCATCTCATAGGTCTTCTACTGACAATATTCTTACTGTAATATACTGATTACCCAATTAATATCAAGATCTCTTTTCCCCCTTTCCTAATTATTCAAATTCTGAAAGGGAACATGTATAAAAATAGTTAAAGGTCATTTTATTTCCTAGGTTGTCAAATCTCCCTCTCTAAGAATACTGTACACTATTTCACTTATTCATCTGCACTTTCAAGACTTTAACTATTATACTAAACTGTTATTGTTTAGTCACTAAGTCGTGTCTGACTCTTTGTGACCCCACGGACTGTAGCCCGCCAGGCTCCTCCCTTCCCCACTGAACGTATACTTACTCCTCTACTTTGTTGCTCAGTTGTGTCCAACTCATTGCAATCCCATGGACTGTAGTACGCTAGGCTTCCCTGTCCCTCACCATCTCCCGGAGTTTGTTCAAGTTCATGTCCATTGAATTGGTGATGCCATGCCACCTCTCATTCTCTATCACCCTCTTCTCCTTCTGCCTTCATTTTCCCTCAGCATCAGGGGCTTTTTCTGTGAGTCACTTATTCCTATCAGGTGGTCACAATATTGGAGCTTCAGCTTCAGCGTCAGTCCTTCCAGTGAGCATTCAGGGTTTATTTCCTCTGAGAATGACTGGTTTGATCTTCTTGCCGTCCAAGTGACTCTAAAGAGTCTTCTCCAGTAACAGAGTTTGAAAGCATCAGTTCTTCAGCACTCCATCTTCTTTATGGGCTTCCCTGGTAACTCAGCTGGTAAAGAAGCCTCCTGAAACACAGGAGACCCCAGTTCGATTCCTGGGTCAGGAAGATCCCCTGGAAAAGAAATAGCTACCCAATCCAGTAATCTTGAGCTTCCCTGGTGACTCAGCTGGTAAAGCATCTGCCTACCATGTGGGAGATCTGAGTCAGGTCCCTGGGTTGAGGAGATCCCCTGGAGAAAGGAACTGCTACCAGTTCTAGTATTCTGGCCTGGAGAATTCCATGGAATATATAGTCCATGTGGTCACAAAGGTCGGGACACCTGAGTGACTTTCACTGCCTTCTTTATGGTCCAGCTCTCACATCGTACATGACTACTGGAAAACCATAGCCTTGACTATATGGACTTTTATTGGCAAAGTATACTAAAATCATGGTCTTAATGCTCAATCATGAGGCAGATCATTTTTCCTCAAAACTGCATTGAGTAGCCTACAATATGGGGCTACATGATGGTTAATTATATGTGTCAGTTTGATGGGGCTGAAGGATGACCTAAGAGCTGGTAGAACACTCCTATCACTACTATTTCCCATCCTGAGAAAATGATAATCAACTGCACATCATTATGTTTCCATAGAAAGGATCCTTTGCCCTTACCTACTCCTTGTCTTCACCAACAAGATGGGACAAAAGCAGAAATCACAGGCAGTTTCAGGCGCATAATAGCAGAGAGAAATTATGTTTCACTCAGCAGTTAAAAATTGGCATCAATATTTACAGTGGTGAATAGAGAGCGTGATGTGATGTAGTGGAGATGGCTGGTGTAGGAGCATATCCAGGTAAAGATAGTTTAAAGCATTTTTGTGCCTCCAATGAAGAACATGTGTTTGAGCAAAACTCGATGGACATGAGTTTGAGCAAGCTCCAGGAGTTGATGATGGACAGGGAAGCCTGGCATCCTGCAGTCCATGGAGTCACAAAGAGTCGGACCTGACTGAGTAACCAAATTAACTGATGTGCCTCCAACAGAGCATTCAGGTGTTCCCATACTTCTCTAAGAGATCCAAGACAGCAGCTGAGGAAAAAACCTGTAGTCCTGCACAGTCCCCAGGATAACTGGAGATTACAGTCATCATCACTGCTCATTAGACAAGGGTACAGATAGCTCAGAGGAAACAGCTTAACAGACAATGCCCTCCAAGTACCACATAACCCTGTCCAATATTTCCATGGCAATAGATACGCCTTCTAGACCTGAGACTCAGCCAGGTAGAAATGGAAAGGTAGAGCTTTCATCATGGCTGAGAAGACTCTGAATTCACTGGGTTATTTTGAGTTCACAAAGTGATGGCATTTTCCTTTATGTTGATTTTCACTTTGCTTATAATAAATATGAACTTGAGAGTTAAAAAAAAAAGAAAAAATCATTTTTTTTTTCTTGTATGAGAGCAATGTAATACTAACCATATGTTCCTGGAAAAGTGTTACTTTTATTCAATAATATATTCTTAGACATCTTTCATTTCTGAAGTATAGTTGAGAATTCTAAGATAATTCCACATAATACCTCAATTAATAAAGAGAAAAAATGTAATTTTCTCAGGATAATTTTTCTTATGAGCTAAACATAATTTTCAGGAAGGCCTAGCACTGAGAAACATAGCCTATTGTATTTAACTCAAAATGAAATAGTTGAAAAAGAGACTGTTGACTAAAAAATGGATAATTATGAATGTAACTCAAAAATGTCAAGTTGATCAACAATGATTTCTAGCTATTTACTTTCAATAATTAGAAATATGGTGCACAACAGAGGATTTTTGTAACCTTACTGCACCTTTAAGCATTTTCACATTTTAATTTAAATCTGGGAAAAAATTTTCAGAAACTCTAAGATAGTTTTGAAAACTTACACTAGATTCTTAGCATCATAGTTTCATTTTCTGTGTCTAATCATGCCACTCAGTGTGACCGAGATTGCACATGATTCCTTCAAAGGCTTTAGTCGTGAGAGGAGACATTGTATTACATCAACTATAAAATGAGTGGCAGAAATTATACTTAACATGTTACTTGAAACCTATAGATTAGAAATGCAAGGAAAATGGTGAAAGTATATTTAGAGAGGCAAGATAGCCACCATTCCTCAAATACAAAGTTTTAAAATAAAAATACTTCAGAATATGTAAAAATTCATTCAAATGATTTTTAAATGTCTTAATCATCTATTTTTATAAAAGTAAATACTTGAATAATTTCAAAACAACCATTGGTAGCTTTTTACTCTCAGACAATTCACTAAGAGGCAGGACAAAATTTAAAATGCATGAAAACAAGTAGAACAAAAATAATCAGTGAAAGCTAAATAAAAAAAATCAGCAAAAGAGACAAAAAACTGAAATGGTATAAAACCATCCCCATGTTGCATACACTCACATATGAAAACAATTAGTGACTACAAATACATCTGCAACTTCAACCTCAATTGTTTTTGACTCTGCAGTGTCTGAATATAAAGGTTTAAACTGTCTTTACCTAATTTCTAGTAATTTTCAAGTCTTCACCATATCCATACAAATGACTGAGCTCAACGGTTCACAGGAAAATGTTCACAGGAAACTGTTCACAGGAAAATATTTTTTGACATGTGAGCATAAAGCAAAGCCATAAGCAAATTTTTGTCAATGGTATATGACTTACATAGTATGTTTAAAGATGTCTTACTTATCAACAGTTTAAACATAACCCTTTAAAAATTAATCATGATTCAAATCTCAATAAAAAATGCCTATTGTCTGTGTATTCTTTATTCCTCTTATCTGAAATCTCACTGCTATAGAAGCATTATCTATATGGGTCTTTTATTCTTTCTGACTTCTGACTGCTGGCAATACATCATTGAACAGAGATGAGACAGACAATGAAAGTACTATGACTTACTGTCAATAAGAGACACACTACAATTCCTGGGATGTTTCTTTGAAAAAGTTATAACCATTCAATTTGAGGAAGAATGAAGTGTTTCTTTAAAACTTTAGAGAGCTATATGATAAAGTCTTACTATAAATATTAACAGTTTTGAAGTCTTTCTAACTGAATGGAATATAAATATTAGGAGTTCATCAATAATGAATATCATCTCTTTAAAAAACATATTACTTTAAATACCCCAGATATTCTTTTTTAAATTTCACATATTCTTCACTTTTAACTGAATCATCTGACTCATTCAAATTTTTCTACTTAAGGAAGACAGCATAGAGAAAGGGCCCCTTTATTTCAGTAGCTGAAACTGACATTCTGAAATAATATACAACCAGACTACGGAAAGCTTAAGGGAAATTGAGTGCTCTCAGTCAGTGAATCTTAGACTAGGTTCCCATGCTATTAATAAAGCATGTTGTTTACCTCCTAAATTCCAGCTTGTTCCCCTATTCATCTGACTGTTATTACAGTCAACTCCCAGGTGTTTATAAATCCTCTACCTTTTGTGAAAAATATCTTTTAAAAGATACTTTAGGGTTATGAAAGATATATTAGCACTGTGACTTTCCTCTGGGGTCAAAAAGGAGATTTCTAATGGAGAAAAGTCTCTTTTATAAAAAGGAAACTGAAATTATGAAACTTGTAAAATATGACTGTATCACAGGGTAAATCTAAGAGTCTACAGAAGGATCAATGTTGAAAACTTTTTCCTGGGAGATTTATATCTACTTTAGACTTATATCAATCTAGAAAGAATTCTCTCAACAAAAGAAGGAAGTATTTTAGATTTAAATTTACTATTAATTTTTAACTGAATATTCCTGAGTTCCTATTCCTAATGATTTTGCTTATAGAAAAAAAATAAAACATACATAAATATATTTGGGTAAAACGGGTGCAGAGCTTATGTTAGCTTTTCCATTTATCAAGTACCATGTTTCACAACTGAAGTGACTGAGCACACACACATATGCCCCCTTACCAGCTATTTGTTGTTGCTAAGATATGTCCCACTCTGTGACCCATGGACTGTAGCCTGCCAGGTTCCTCTGTCCATGGGATTTCCCAGGCAAGAATACTGGAGTGGGTTGCCATTTCCTTCTCCAGGGCATCTTCCCAACCCAGGGTCAAACCAGTGTCTCCTGCATTGGAAGGAGGATTCTTTACTGCTGAGCCACCAAGGAAGCCTCCACATGAATGATCAGAAGCTCCATAATCTTGAACTAGGATTCATCTCCATAATCTTAAACTCTAATCTATCTTCTTCTGGATAGAATGGAACTTTTCCATAAACATGTTAAGCCTCTGAAGAAAGTCACTAATCTTGTAGTGGCTTCAAAGACTTCATATGCCCAGTAAAATAACTAATTTACTCATTTCACTGAAGTACATAAATTACTTAGAAAAATGGCCCATATCTGCTTTCCAGGCCAGAGTTTTTCTTTTTCTTTTTAATTAATTAATTTATTTTTATTTTACTTTACAATACTGTATTTGTTTTGCCATATATTGACATGAATCCGCCACGGGTGTACATGAGTTCCCAATTCTGAACCCACCTCCCACTTCTCTCCCCATATCATCTCTCTGGGTCATCCTAGTGCACCAGCCCCAAGCATCCTGTATCCTGTATCAAACCTAGACTGGCGATTCATTTCTTACATGAAAGTATACATGTTTCAATGCCATTCTCCCAAATCATCCTACCCTTTCCCTCTCCCACAGAGTTCAAAAGTTTGTTCTATATATCTGTGTCTCTTCTGCTGTCTCGCATACAGGGTTATCATTACCATCTTTCTAAATTCCATATATATGTGTTAGTATACTGTATACACAATGGAGTCTTACTCAGCCATTAAAAAGAATATATTTGAATCAGTTCTAATGAGGTGGATGAAACTGGAGCCAATTATACAGAGTGAAGTAAGCCAGAAAGAAAAACACCAATACAGTATACAGAGTTTCTCAACCTTGTCACTGTTGACATTGTTTTTTTTTTTTTTTTTAATCAGGTGATTCTTTGTTCTGAGAGGGTGTCCTATGCAATGTAGAAAGCTGACTAGCATACTGGACCTTTACCCACCAGATGCTAGTAGTCTCAACTCTCCCAGTGATGATAGTTAAAAATGCTTTTAGATTGTGAACTTTCAGCCTGCTTTCACCTTTCCTTTAAGAGATATGCACTCATAGTAATGATAGCTCTATCAAACTTTTGCTTTGGTAGAGATGTTGCAGACATATCTTACAGTAGAGTGACAACAAAATCAACCATTAAACATTAGCCTTCATTCCAAATATGGAGACAATTCCAGAGGAGGGTTTTATGTTAGAGGAAGGAAGGTACAGTACTTTGAGAACTTTATTATGAAGATGACTCTGCTGCTTTCAGAAATAATTGGTCAGGATTCATTTTCAGAATAGGGAGGAGTTGCTTTTTTTAACCTTTTATTTATTTATTTTTAATTAATTTTAATTGGAGTATGGTTGCTTTACAGTGTTGTGTTAATTTCTATAGTACAGCAGATTGAATCAGCTATATGTATACATATATACACATATGTATGTATTCTCTCTTTTTGGTGGGGGGTAGTTACATACCCTGAGCTCCCTGGTGGATCAGAGGGTAAAGAATCTGCCTGCAATGCAGGAGACCCAGGTTCAATCCCTGGGTTGGAAAGATCCCCTGGAAGAGGGTGTGGCAACCCACTCCAGTATTCTTGAATAGAGAATTTCATGGACAGAGGAGCCTGGCGGGCTACATTTCATGGGATCACAAAAAGTCAGTCATGACTGCCTAACACATACAATGGGAGTGGAGATCTATGCATACCCAGAGCCATGGACACGTTCCATCCCTGGTGGATATCAATATGGATTTGGAGAAGAGTATAGGACCTTCCAATGACAATTTGTAAGCTCTCCTAAAACCAGGAAACAAGATTTTGTTTATATTTGTCTTTCAAAACAGAATTTGCATAAAGACTACAGACAAAATATTGCATGGTGTTTCATTGCAAAAAATCATCTGCTTCAGATGAGGATTAGTTTTTCAGAACTTCAAGAGTTTCTTAAATGACATAAAATAGGACAAATGATCAAAAGGCTAAGATTTTTTTTTTTTCATATAAGGAGACAAAAGACCTTCCTCCTTTGTGGGAGTGAAATTTCAGGGAGAAATTTAATTGGGCTAAAACTAGAGAGAAAATCGTTCCCTTCGAGTGAGTTTTTTTTTTTTTTAATTAATTTTTATTTTTTTAGTTTGTTTTGCTTTACAATACTGTATTTGTTTTGAGTTTTCAATGACCTTCCCCACCCCTTTTTTCTGCCAAAATTTGGGAAAAATATGATAGCCTTCAAGAGAATTCCAATGAGAAAGAATCTGCTTCCCATTTGAAACTCTGAGACAAGAGATTCTTGAGAAAAACACACAGTGCCAACACATAGGGACTGCAGGAGGATGGAATGGTTGGGTTAGACAGAGAGAAACCTCAGGACAACACATCCTCTTCATGTTCTGGTTATGGTCTGCAGGAAGCTCGACTGTTTTTTAATGCCCCAGTGGGAGAAAAAGGCTTAGACAAACTGCACAGGCAATGGATCTAAAAAGTTTTGGGCTTTGGCAAGAAGATTTCAAGACATGGAGATCTCAAAATGCGGAACATTTGTGGTGGTTACGTATACTGAGAGTGGAGATTCACACATACTCAGAGGCAGATATGGACTCATTACATCCTTGATGGATAGCAGTAAATATTTGATAGCACCAGAGGTCCTTTCCAATTTGTAATCTTCTCCTAAAGCTAATGGATGAGCAAGAAGAAAGAAAAAAGTATAAGAATAGGAAAGACAATATAAATTGGTATTTTTTAAACTACAACATAGGCAGAATTCTGGCATTAAAGGGGGAAAGGCAAAAAGAATTAAACTAAGATGAAGTGTATTAGTAAATCAGAAATATAATGACAACCTTTATATTTTGAAAAAGTAAACATTAATGTTTGAGGTTTATGCCTGTATCTAGTATCTTGTATTTACCAATAGTTATTTTCTAAAGTATTCAATCATTTAAAGCTAAGAAGGAATGAAAATTATCCATGTCAATATATACTTATTCAATTAAATAATTAAATATTGAAATAATTGCTGGTGCCCTTTGCTTTCTAGGCTCAGGGTAACAGTTCAACTTGGTTTATAACTATCTGTTAGTGTTCTGTTCAAGCTTCCTTGATTTGTATACATGAGTTACTAACAATTATTATGAATAACATTAATTTTTATTGCTGTAATTGTACACTGCAATGATTTTTCAAATAAAATTACTCCTGAATCATTTTTGCATTAAGGCAGCATTTAGGGCTGAATTCATGGGCATGTGACCAGTAAAAATGAAAGAGCATAAAGCCTTGTACTGAGAAAGGCCCTACAATTAATATTCTGTAACTGTCTTAACATTACTAATCATGTTCTGTATCTCAGAATGCTGTTTTACAAGGGAATCTAAGTGCAATGGAGTAAGCTGTGAGCCAAGGAGATACACTTAATATGTGTGTCAGACATTCCCTGTTATCTGATTTTCATATGTACTCATGAGCATAGGATCTCTGTGGACCCAAGAACCATAGGAAAAGGGTTAAGCAAGATTCAAAACAAGTCCAGGGGAAGTGTGTGTGTGTGAGTTCTAGGACTGAGTAAGCTTGGGTACTGACAACTATAAGAAGCTACGCTTTGCACCTGAAGCAGAACTCACAAAGAAGGCAATGACATTCCAAGAAATGTCAACAATCAAAGAACCCACTGAATTCAACCACTTAGCCTGAAACGGATGACATAGAAGGAAACAGAAAGACAGCATAATATAGCAGTCCTTTCCCTTTCAGATCATCCCCATCAGAATCATTAAGCCAAAGGTAGAGCATGGTGGATGACTGTGCATGCGTAAAGAAACAACCTGAAAGCACTTGAGTCAGTTCTGTGCATCATGTCCGCTGTTTCAATAGGTATACATATGTAAGTACACAATGTGACATACAAGTCAGGTGTGGGGGGCAGTTTTGCATATGAGTAGAATGTTCTCCTATTTGCATTTAAAACTGGCATTACGTGTACCATATCTTCTTAATTCTTCTGTTGATGGACATTTAGGTTGCTTCCATGTCCTGACGATTGTAAATAATGCTGCAATGAACAGTAAGGTGCATATGTCTTTTTGAATTATGTTTTTCTCTGGGTGTATGCCCAGTAGTGGGATTGCTGGATCAAATTATATTTATACTTTTAGTTTTTTGAGAAACTAACACAACATTGTAAAGCAACTATACTCCAATAAAAATTAATTAAAAATAAATCTGGCATTGTACAAAATAAAAATGAATGGTAAAATTCATGTTAATAACATTGAACTAACATTTAACTAAATAAGAACATTGATTTTTCTTACTTTGACAAATAGCAAATTGAAACACCATGAGAACTCAGAAAGAAACCTCAGAGAAAGTGTGAAACCTCTATGTGTTAGTACCTTGAACAGCACATTCTTCCTGCATTTTGAACAAGGTGCGCCACAGTTTCATTTCTCACTGAGCCCCAAAAACTGTGTGGTTGGCCCTGACAGCATTCTGTGTTGACCACCTGTTGACCCCTAGATTGTTTTGCTCATACTAATACTACAGTATGTAGTATTGCTGGTAAAGTTTGCTGGTAACATTAGAATTCTGATAAAAGCCTACTTTGACAATACCAGAAAGTAGATACCCAGTCTCCAAAGATATCGTTGAATAATTAAACATGTCCTTGACTTTGGAAACCAAAGTTGTTTAAAATATCTCCCTTAAGGTTTATTGAAACATTGATATCAATTTTCATTCTTGGGATTCCTATATTCTAAAATGTTCAATCTAGTCCAAAAAAGGCAAAACAGAGAGAGAGAGAGGAAAAAAAAAAAAGACTGTGCTATGTTCTGGCCTACAAGTAGAACCCAGCAAACACAAGACAATTTCTCATCAATAATAAAATTGTGAAAATCTGGTCTATGTAATTCTCAGTAGTAATGTAAATTTTAAAATTAGGCTTACCATTCGATAGAGACAAATTGCTACCTATATTATAATTTGCTTTTCATCAAAATAATATTTGAGACATCCTATAGTATTAACTTTGGCATGTAGTTAACAGTGAAGTCTTTCACTTTTTAAATGTTTCTGAAACAAATTTGACCATTATAAAAATCCTCCACAAGTATCTATACATTAGTTATTGCAGCACCTGAAGAAGCAGTTTCTCACATAAATGTTGTGCAGCACACATGGGGAGAAAACACTTGCCAAGGGTCAACAAAATAGAAGAAAGGCACATTCCAGATGTCTGTTCTGGAATGTGGTCCTGAAGTAGGTGACAGCAATACCTGTACAGAGATTCAGACTTGGAGACTACATTGCCCGGCAAGGGACAAGAGTTCTGGAGCCTATTTGGCTTCAAATTTTTAGGAGTGTTGAATTCAAATCAGTATCTTAATAGTCCCACAACTGGCATTAGAGGATGGCACAAACATAATCACAATCAGAGGCTCCCTACTATTACCACAGATACACATCACAAAGTTGGAGGAGAAAGGTAAATAGAAAATCATGAGTGATGTTTTTAAAGAAAAGGACACAGGATGTTTCTGTGTTCCATCTGGGGGAAAAAAACAGGTATCCATTAGGCAAGCTGCCTAAGACATATTGCATGCACTTCTTGGGTGTACATAAGTGAGGAGGAGCTAGTGTGTGCTGCAAAGCTCTGTGACTTAGAGACCTGTCACTTGGGTACGGCTCTAAGGAGGTGGCTCAGGGGAGTGTTGCTGCTGCACATCACCTGGAGGAAGGCTGGATGTGGATGACTGCATTTAACACAACGCATTGCATCAGATGTCGAGTTTATGGGCTGGCTTCAGAGTCAGTGGTTTCTGCTTCTACATCTAGTGATATATTAGGCATTTATATAAAAATGGTAAGGTTTTTAGATAAACCTGTTCACCCTGCTTTCATATATGCCCTTCGGTCTTTTCTTTAGAATATCTAAAGAACTGTGAAAATTACAAATAATTTAGTTGGAATTAACTAATTAATATGCTGTCTAAGTAGCCAGAATTCTCTTATTTCCTACTACGTTTATATTAGAGGTCTGATAGGACCCCTACATCTTTTTTTTTTTTTAAATTTTAAAAATCAAAGCCAACCCTATTTAATTGTACAGTTTACTGTACATACTAACACTATTTACATTGAAGTGAAGTGAAAGTCAGTCAGTTGTGTCCAACTCTTTGCCATACCATCCATGGAGTTCTCTCAGGCCAGATTACTGGAGTGGGTAGTGTTTCTCTTCTCCAGGGACCTTCCCAGTGCAGGTGTTCCGTATTGCAGGTGAATTCTTTATCAGCTAAGCCACAAAGGAAGCCCGTTTACATTGACTCTAGAATTTTTCATCTTGCAAAACGGAAACTCTGTATCTGATGAACATCTCCCTATTTCTCTTCTCTCCCCACCCTCAAGCCCCTGGCAACCACCATAAACTTTCTGCTTCTACAAGTTTGATGCATATACTGTAACCATATTCTTTATGAATATTTATTTTACTTAATATAATACCCTCAATTTTCATCCTTGTTGTAACATGTTACAGGCTTTCTTTCTTTATAAGGGAATAAATTCCTTTGTATGTAAGTATCACAATTTCTTATTCATTCATTCACTGATGGACTTATGGGTTGTTTCAAACTTTTGGATATTGTGAATAATACTGGAAATTCTTATTATACCTGCAAAGATTTTATTTCCAAATAAGGTCACATTCACAAGTACTAGAAGTGAGGACTTGGACATGTCTCTTTGAGGCCACAGATAAATCACTACCAACATTGTATCACAACTGTAATATGAGAAATTAACATTATGTCAGTCCAGAAAAAGTTAAACCTTCAGAATCTGGCAAAGACAGACTCAAAATCTTGCCTGGATAATTCAGGATGGTGGGGCATCCAATGAAAAAGAACATGAATGTATAGTTATTAACTATGTGAGAGAAAGAAAAAGATAATCTTCATACTCTAAGAAAATGATTCCAACAGCTGGTTTTGTTCCTTTCTTTTCTCTTAGAAATACAATATTTCAAGATGACAGTCCTCTTGACAAAATACTGCTATATAATATCTTACTGGCATCAAAAGAAGTAAGTTGTAACATTAAAAAAAAGTAGAAATTTAACCTTGTCTTGATATACTTCTCCATGACTTTCACTGTTATTTTGATCAATGTCTTTACTATATGTATCCTTGGTACAATACCTTTGTGTTTGGACTTAGGCATTTTATGAAACTGGTCCTTTGTATTTGAGTGCATTATTTTCAATGGCTTTAAGCAAGTACTTATTTTCCTATAAAATAGTGTCTTTTCTCACTGTTTTCTTCTCTTTTTTAATTTTTTATTTTTATTTTACTTTACATTACTGTACTGGTTTTGCCATACATTGACATGAATCCTCCACGGGTGTACATGAGTTACCAATCCTGAACCCCCTCCCACCTCCCACTCATATCATCTCTCTGGATCTTCCCCGTGCACTAGCCCCACGCATCCTGTATCCTGTTTCAAACATAGACTGGCAATTCATTTCTTACATGATAGTATACATGTTTCAGTGCCATTCTCCCAAATCATCCCACCCTCTCCCTCTCCCTCAGAGTCCAAAAGTCCATTCTATACATTTGTGTCTCTTTTGCTATCTCGCATACAGGGTTATCATTACCATCTTTCTAAATTCCATATATATGTATGAGTATACTGTATTGGTGTTTTTCTTTCTGGCTTACTTCACTCTGTATAATGGGCTCCAGTTTCATCCATCTCATTAGAACTGATTCAAATGAATTCTTTTTAATGGCTGAGTAATACTCCATTGTGAATATGTACCACCGCTTTCTTATCCATTCATCTGCTGATGGACATCTAGGTTGTTTCCATGTCCTGGCTACTATAAACAATGCTGTGATGAACATTGGGGTACATGTGTCTCTTTCAATTCTGGTTTCCTTGGTGTGTATGCCCAACAGTGGGATTGCTGGGTCATATGTCAGTTCTATTTGAAATTTTTTAAGGAATCTCCACACTGTTCTCCATAGTGGCTGTACTAGTTTGTATTCCCACCAACAATGTAAGAGGGTTCCCTTTTCTCCACACCCTCTCCAGCACTTATTGCTTGCAGACTTTTGGATCGCAGCCATTCTGACTGGTGTGAAATGGTACCTCATTGTGGTCTTGATTTGCATTTCTCTGATAATGAGTGATATTGAGCATCTTTTCATGTGTTTGTCAGCCATCTGTATGTCTTCTTTGGAGAAATGTCTATTTAGTTCTTTGGCCCATTTTTTGATTAGGTCATTTATTTTTCTGGAATTGAGCTGCATAAGTTTGTATATTTTTGAGATTAGTTGTTTGTCAGTTGCTTCATTTGCTATTATTTTCTCCCATTCTGAAAGCTGTCTTTTCACCTTGCTTATAGTTTCCTTTGTTGTGCAGAAGCTTTTAATTTTAATTAGATCCCATTTGTTTATTTTGCTTTTATTTCCAGTATTCTGGAAGGTGGATCATAGAGGATCCTGCTGTGATGTATGTCGGAGAGTGTTTTGCCTATGTTCTCCTCTAGGAGTTTTATAGTTTCTGTTCTTACGTTTAGAACTTTAATCCATTTTGAGTTTATTTTTGTGTGTGGTGTTAGAAAGTGATCTAATTTCATTCTTTTATAAGTGGTTGACCAGTTTTCCCAGCACCACTTGTTAAAGAGATTGTCTTTACTCCATTGTATATTCTTACCTCCTTTGTTAAAGATAAGGTGTCCATAGGTGTGTGGATTTATCTCTGGGCTTTCTATTTTGTTCCATTGATCTATATTTCTGTTTTTGTACCAGTACCATACTGTCTTGATGACTGTGGCTGTGTAGTAAAGCCTGAAGTCAGGCAGGTTGATTCCTCCAGTTCCATTCTTCTTTCTCAAGATTGCTTTGGCTATTCAAGGTTATAGAATCATAGTCCAGTGCGTTAAGCATTTTATTCTACAGTTTCTGTGTTTTCATAAATTTAAAATTTCATTATTTAAAAAAAAATAGACACACAAATTCTCTAATCTTACTTCACAAGTTACTACCAATCTGTTGAAAAGAATTGAAGAAAAAATAGATGCATGACTTTGACTTGCAGTGAATATTATTAAAAACTCTAAATATCAGAATTCTTTCAGAAAGTTGGATATAAGACTCCTCAAGGAAGCTTCCTTGGCCTCTACATCACAGCCAATACAAACCTGAGTGAGTGCCTTCTTGATTTTCCAACTAAATGACTGTCCAAAAATATTTTCTCTTTGAAATATCTAGAAAAGTTTCATTATTTACTACAGATTATATTTCATATAATATTTGGTACTAGAAGTAATTTGGGGGCAATAAGCCGTCCAGATCTATTCACCAGTGTTGGAATTTATCTATTCAAAAACATGTTTGGAGGTATTGAAACTATGCAGATACCATTGAAAAGTAAGGCTCAGAGAGTAAATAACAGGAGTGCAAGAAACCCAGGTTCAATCCTGGGTCAGGAAGATCCCCCGGAGGAGGAAATGACAACCCACTCCAGTATTCTTGCCTGGAGAATCCCATGGACAGGGGAGCCTGGTGAGCTACAGTCCATGGGGACACAAAGAGTCAGACACAACTGAGCGACTTCACTTGCCTGGCCCAGAGCATGGCAAGCATGACTACCTTAAAGTAGTCCATTTGAAGACACATGATTGACATACCAAAGTCAGATACAGAATTTAATTCTGTGCACTGCTGAGTCACAAAGCCGATCAAGCTCACAGCCACACCAGCCTATTATGGGGAAGCAAAAACTATTATGGGAAAGAGTGGGATGTCCCTTCCTGCAATATGACACTGGTCCTATTTTTCATGAGGATCCCGTTGTGACATCACATGATGTAGCTTCTTTGCAAGGTGATAACCAACTTTCCTTATGACTCCTGACTAATAACTACAACCAGAATTAGTTATGGCCGAGGAGTAAATTACAAAATCAAATCTAAGAACAGAAGGGTTACACATCAAAGGAATTATAAAATTGTGCCTATTTGTAATGGTGATCCTGGTATGGGGAACAGATTTTGATGGTACTAAATAAGGGAGGAGAGAATATAAACAAGTACTTTGTTATGTATTCATTACATATTTGAGCGGAACACAGAGTTTAAGAAAAAAAAAATGATATATGGCTGAGTCAGCCTGGGAATAAAGTCGATGTGTTATTTGGCACCTAAAACCAATCACATTCAATATTGAACTCAAGCAGGTTCTTAGAAGCACTATTAAGTTTGAGGAATAAATGGTTCCTACACCCTGGGTATTTCTTTTATGCCATTAGCAGTTTCTCAGTCCACAGAAGTCTTCACAGAGACTTCAATATGACATGTTTAATGTTTTGCAGTTGTTTTTTCATGATGTGATGACACCTACCAGAATAAACAACTATAGTCCCAGTTGGGTTATTCTCAACAGACATTTGCAAAGAAAAATCTGTAACAGGCAGAACTTGGAGCAGATGTGTATAAGAGA
>SJXQ01009755.1:359855-419763 GCA_006408695.1 Aepyceros melampus
CCTCTATGGAATTTTTAGCTTGAAGCATAGATCTGTACTCTTAACACAGGCTATTGGTTCACACATATAGATGTTCACAGACTTGAAAAGAAGATTGATGACAAATAAGGGAAGGAAATGTTACGCAGCTGAACCTCCCAGAATGGATTTTGAGTCTGTTCCACATGAATGCTCATGAAAGAAGAGAAGGTAGTCAAAAATCAGGCAGATCTGATAACTCAATCTGTGGATGTCCATCAGTCTTTTCTCTGAGTGATCCCACTACCCAGTAGGCTTATAATAATAAAAAAAAAAGATATTAGAAATAAAGATCATACCTGGGTTCAACAATATGGGCTTCCTTTCAACCAGGGTGATCTGATTAATGTCCTCCAATTAAAACTAAAAAAAGAGTTTACCAAAATGATAAATCATGGTCTTATGCAAACAGTATCCTTTGTTAGTGGCTCAACTGAAAACAATAAAATGAGTTATATAAGTAAAGATTGTATGTGTGTAAATTCTGATGAAGGTAAAGACCTTGAACCTTTTAATTCTACCAAACCTTCGCCAATAGCAGAAGCCCTTCCTTATCTGAGGTGTTTGGCTTACTTTTATTTGAAGAATGGGTTATAGCCTCCTCCAAGGTAGTATTCAGACAGGAGACAGTTGATTTAGCTCATCCCTGCATCATGCAAGCCCAGGGGATTCAGGTACTTGGTCTGACTCAGCAGGACTTAGCAGCCTCATCAAAGGAATTGCAAAATTTAGCCAATAGTGTAGACAAATTATGGGGAGTATGTATGTGAGGGAATTCTCAGTGTGTTGGATCAAGGTGAAAAAAAATATAATCTTGTTGTCATTCAGTTACTATGTCATCTGACTCTCTGTGATCCCATGAACTGCAGCACACCAAGCTTCCTTGTCCTTCACTATCTCTCACAATTTGCTCAAATTCATGTCCATTGAGTCACTAATGCAATCCAGCCATCATCCTCTATCATCCCCTTCTCCTCCTACCCTCAGCTTTCCCAGGATCAGGGTCTTTTCCGATGAGTCGGCTCTTTGCATCAGGTGGCCAAAGTATTGGAGCTTCAGTTTCAAAATCAGTCCTTCCAATGAATATTCAGTGTTGATTTCTTTAGGATTAGATTTGATCTCCCTGCTATCCAAGGGAGTCTCAAGAATCTTCTTCAGCACCACAATTCAAAAGTATCAATTCTTTAGTGTTCATCCATGAAGATGGTCCAACTCTTACATGACTACTGGAAAAACCATAGCTTTGACTATACAGACCTTTGTCAGCTGCAGAAGGGAACAGCTATCTACTCCATTATTCTGGCATGGAGAATTCCATGGATTGTATAGTCCATGGGGTCGCAAAGAGTTGGACATGACTGAGCGACTTTCACTCACTCACTTTTGTCAGAAAGTGATGTCTCTCCTTATGTATGGGAGTGCATTCTTCGTGTGTTGGATCAAGGTGAAAAAATATAATCTTTGTTCAATCTAAATTTGTTGACATTATGTACTAAACAGAAATTCTCTATTTCATGTATTCTAACTGAATAGAAATTCCTGAATCATTTTGACTGGATGACTGAATGTTAGAACCAAAAGTAGTCTAGGGAGTCTAGAATGTGTAATGTAACAACTATCCACATACCACTAGAATATATACTTTCCCTTCTTGTGATAATAATTTCCTGGTGCCTGTAAACATGGATTTATTTTTTATTATAATGTTAACCAGCACTAATTGATCCTGATTAAGAAATACTTCTGATTTTTTTAAAAAAAAAAGTTATTTTGCATCAACATTTGGACTATGGTCTTAAGCACATAAGATTTGTTAGTACATCCATAATAATGCAGAATACTAAATATGTCTTACAATGAGATGACAGACATTGAAAAATCAGGATGCAGACTCACAGAATACATTGTATTTATAACAAATCCCCATTGCTTTGGAAAACTAATTCTAGGTCCACCATCTAAAAGCCTATTAAATTTTTAAAGTTTTTTTTTTTTTCTTTTTTTTTTTTTCAGAATCCAACTTTAGTTAGCTTTTAATTTGTTACTCTATTTTATATAGTACATTGATCATATTTAAATCTTACTTTGTGGTATGAAAGTAATTCTACCTACTTTGCTACTGCTACTGCTAAGTCACTTCAGTTGTGTCCAACTCTGTGTGACCCCATAGATGGAAGCCCAGCAGGCTCCCCCATCCCTGGGATTTTCCAGGCAAGAGTACTGGATTGGGGTGCCATCACCTTCTCCACTACCTACTTTAGTGGAGACAAAATTCAGTGCACATAAATAGCCTACAAAGGAACAAAATACTGTTCAGAGTAGTTCTATTATACACCATAGTCACAGAGCAGCTGGTCAGAGGCTTTTTCACTTTCATAAAAATATATGTCTGCTATGTTTTGAGTCCCCATTCTCAAACTTTTTAATTCTATCAGCTATAGTCTCATGCGTAATGAGACACAAAAAAATGACTAATAGTCTATAATTTATTCTATAAAAGTTGGTGAAAAGAAGGCACATTTTAAATTAAAAAGTATTTCATTCATTATTGAGATAGAATAATACTTTTACCCCAACTTTGAATACATCACTTCCCTTTATATAATCATTAATGGAATAAAGAAAAGATTTTTCCCTGTAGCAAATTCGATTTGTTTTCCTCTAAAATCTCTGGTCTTATTTTGGAAAATAAATACTCAGAAGAAATATATCCATCTAGATGAACTATTGATCTCTTCTCCTAGGGAAATTGCTATAAATCGTGGTTGTCTTATGAATTTTATTGTTTTCATTCTTTGATGTCTAAAGTAACACTAAATGTTCACAGCCTCTGCTAACAAAATAAAGGTAAGTAGGGCAAAACAGCAATAAGAAATTTGTGCTCCACAGTTGGCATTTATTGTAATGATTTTTCCCTCATCAGAAGAAATTGTTGCTATATTTAAAGAGAATGAAGAGAACCTGGCACTTTCACTGTACAGAAAAATGCTCATGAACAAAAGTCATCAGTTCAGTTCAGTTCAGTTCAGTCCTCAGCCGAGTCTGACTCTTTGCTACCCCATGAATCGCAGCACGCCAGGCCTCCCTGTCCATCACCAACTCCCAGAGTTCACTCAGACTCACGTCCATAGAGTCAGTGATGCCATCCAGCCATCTCATCCTCTGTCTTCCCCTTCTCCTCCTGCCCCCAATCCCTCCCAGCATCAAAGTATTTTCCAATAATTCAATCAGTTCCTCAATGTAAAGAAACTGGATAATTCTTTGTAGGACTCCCCACTGTTTTTGTATTGCCTGGTCTATAATAAATGACTGGCAACTATTTCTCAAAACTTTATGATAGCTATAATTTGCAATAGTGGTTCCCCTCTCCATATATGTGACTGCATAGATAAAATTAACAATTGATTAATGTTATTAATTTTACTAGATTCAAACAACAGTTCCCAGCATGCAACAGACACTGAATAATTCACCAAGAAAACCAACTATTAAAATTCACACAGCTATGCCACTTCACTATATTGTCCCAATACTGAAGTAAAAATTTTTATTAGCTATTCTAATTAATCTTCTAAAACTTTCACATGGCCAGCACCCTTCTCTAATTGCTGCAGACTGTGAATTCCACCAAAAGTTAAAGGTATGCTAAACTCAAACTGCAAACATTTATTCCCTCAAATGAGTGATTATATATTTCAAATCAGCTAAAGGAATAAAATTAAGGATGTATCTTAAAATATAGGAGTTCTCTGATGAAATTGAATTTCAGGGATATAAAAACTAATGAGATTTGCAATGACTCCCCTGTCATTTTTAGACATGCCTTAATAACACGGAAATATTAAGGTAGAAAAACATTAGGGTATAATTAGGAAACAATTTCATTTTAAGAGGGCCACTAAAAATAAACAGGGATATTAGTAGCAGTGAAATGTTTTGCAGAACTTTTCATTTGTATGACACAATGGGGCTATACCTATCACTTTAATAGGTATTACAGTAGAGAGTTTAGGCATTTATAATTATTGGTGCAAATTTTAAAGTAAGGAATAAACTAAGTTGTTAGAAAATAATGTTATATGGGAATAAATAGTTTTCTATAAAATAAAAATTCATTAGAGAGTTTTGAGGTTAGTTTTAATTTACCTTATTTATAAGACAAACACAATGATTTTTATATTATATTATACATATATTAAATATATATTATATATAATATATTTAACATATTATAAGTATGCTTAGCAGGAAATAGAAGAAATCTTGATAAGTTTTATAAAATAATAGGCAGCATGGTGGCACTTTGTGTTTTAATTTTTCTTAACACGTCAGAAAGCTGTAGACACTCTGTACTGTATTTGTAGCACCTTAGCAGAAACTCTTAAATATTGAATCTGTTTTAATCTAGAACAGACCAACAATTAAACATGCTGCCTTCTAAAACCTGAAAATAATACGGAACAATTAGGCAAATGTTTTTATCAGAAATGATTCAATCAGATGTACTTGTTAAATCATGTAGAAAAATCAAGTAATATGCTCATGCTTCAATTTCCATAAAATATATTATGAATTTTATAAAAATAAATTTAAACTTTAAGTTGCTGGTTTGAAATTAAATTTTGATTTATAGTAGATGTGTCTCATAGATGCCGTTTGCTTGGTCATGAATTCCTAAACATAAAACCAAAAAGAGGGACAGGTGTCGAGGTTTAACATATGCCTTATGACTGTTAGCCATAAAGTTAACAGTTAGACTCTCTTAACCTCTAAGAAGAAGAAGGAATTCAATAAGAAGCTTTTAAACATATGATACTTTTCATAACAAGAACTAGAAAGAAATATTTATATTGGGATATTTGGAAATTGAACAATCAGTTAATTTAAACCTAGTATATCTATACTAACACTAAGGAAAATATACATCAGGTCTTACAAGAAGGTTTCTATATTTTCTTTCTTATAGGCCATAAAAAGAGATTATGTTTCAAGGGTTAATCTCTGGAAAATATGTGCATTCTATTTGCTCCTATAAACTGACTATAGTGATCTACTTCTTCCCTTTTCTCCTCATGGTGTTTACTAAGTCGCTTCAGTCGTGTCCCACTCTTTGAGACCCTATGGGCCATAGCCTGCCAGGCTCCTCTGTCCATGGGATTCTCCAGGCAAGACTACTGGAATAGGTTGCCATTTCCTCCTCCAAGGGATCAAACCTTTGTCTCTTACTTATGTCGTCTGCATTGGCAGACAAGTTCTTTATTAGTGCCATCTGGAAAGCCCCCTTTTCTCCTCACATATACCTAAAACCTATGTTACTCTCCTTGCACACTTTCTCATAGTAATCCACTCAATAATTGCCAAATTCCAGGTCTGGTTAAATATTTTAGGTAACATAGATTAGCTATAATAGTTAAAACTAGCCATAATAGCTATACATAGCATACATATATTATGTCCAAAAATTATGACTTGCTTTGAGGAATATTTAATATAATATATTCCCAAACAGAATATTTTCCTATTGCTGTCTACAGAAATTACTTATTCTTTAAAATTCAGCTCAAAGGTCTCCTTTCCTAAGAAGATTTTTTTCACTGCTTTCTCTAGATATGAGCTTCCTACCTTAATATCTACTCTCATAACTCCCAGTAGGTCTTTGGCACAGGCTTCACACCAGGACTGTGGGAAATTTAAAAGCAAGAGATTTATCATCTGTGTTCACAACCCTTAGACTGATCACTCATTTTTTTCTAAATACATAATAAAATCATAGAACAATGTCATAAACTTTAAATATTTAAATCAAATAAATGCTCTCAAAATCAGCATTTTATTGTCCTAGTTAGAGAAGAGAGAATATGGATATTAAAATGATTAATATGAAGTTATATATATCTAGGGTAACATTATCAGAGAAATGCCATTAATAGATAAATATTTTACTATCCCTGGGCTATTCATTATTGGGAATATATTTTTTATAATATTTTGATATAATTGGTACCTGTCTTCATATAGTGAGTTCTGTCTTGATAAACCTTTACCTCCACCCAGCTACTCAGAATCTGAACTTCTTTGTGGAAATGTGAGTTACATTGCCTAAAAAAATCATTTTATTTGAGAATAAAAGTAATACTAGGTAATATATTTTGTGGAAAACATTGGTCATATTTTTGTCAGCATCATCAAAGAATAGCACCCAAATGTTAAGCTAGCATGCAGCTGAATCCCAAAGACATCAATTAGATATAGTTTATACCTGTAAACAAAGGCAAATGTAACATTTTAAAGAAAAAATTCACTCTGTGGGAAAGGAGTGTTATATTTTGTTTCTGGATGAACTTTTTGGCAGAAAGATGTCAAGGGAGGTGGTTTGCTCTTCAGCAAGAGAACAGATTTATCAAGGCAAGTAACTTGAGTGCTTTGTCAGTTTCCCAGCACAGTTTCAAATTGGAATAACTGACAATATTTCTTGCTCCCTATGGAGGCAAGTACACGAGAATCTTCCTGATGGTGCCTCCCTAGTCAGCTCATTCTTCTCACACAGCATGCTCATGTTCCAGTCAAACAATGGAGAGGTTTAGGAAAAACTTCACCTATGACAGTATTTATGGGTATTTACCTGTTACTTCTCTTTTAATGATTCCATAATAAAATCACACTATTTCACCATCAAAACTCTAATCCAATATTTAATGCATGCATGCATGCTAAGTTGCTTCAATCGTGGTTGCCATGCCCTCCTCCAAGGGATCTTACCAACTCAGGGATCGACCCCTGTCTGTTTATATCTCCTGCACTGGCAAGGGGGATCTTTACCACTAATATTTAATGCCAAAGTCTATAAATTTATGAAAACAACGTTCTTACTGATCTGTCTCATTATCTTCTAATTTAAATACAAAATCAGATGGTTCCAGTTCAAGATGATGATGTGGAGAGACCCTGAACTCACCTGCCCCCACAAACACCCTAAATCTACAGCTCAATATAGAACAGTTTCCTCTAAAAACAAACAACAACAACCCCCACCCACCACCCCCGAAAAAAAACCCATATAGGCTGCCTAAGTGGCAGCTAAGCCACTGGCAATTAGGCAAATGAGAATAAAACCACACTAAGTGGATAGGACACACTAGCACACAATCTTGCCATAAACCCTACCCTGGGTATAGCATGTCACAATATGAGGGAACTTGGAACCCAGAGCTTCTCCCTAAGGAGTGAAGCGTTTAAAGCATACATGAAGCACCTCAACTTTAAAGAATATGCACTTTAGAGATAAAACCTCAAAACGTGTATCTTTGAAAACCAGTGGGGCTCACATCCTGCAGCAAACCCTCAAGACTGTGGCAAATGAGAAGAAAACCACACTGAAGTGAGGCAATCTGAGAAACTGGTTTTAACGGGCTCAGACTCAGCCACCCCAGAGCCCAGATCAAAGCAGTTGACTGCATCCAGACTGAAAGAAAGGGATACTCTTGTGTTGATATTAATGTGCAAGCCAAGTGAGCAGATGTCTAATTCAGCAAATACATCTAGCAGCCTGCTGAAACACTCTCCATGGATGGAGACTTGGCTGATGCGATCTTTGTGCTCTCCTTTTGTTATGCTCTAGAACATCAGTATCTTCCAGGAGACAGATTTTACATGAGTTTCTTCCCCCATTTTTTATTCCTGTCACCCGGAGGATGCCTCTTGATTGCCTTGGCTCTGGAGTTCCTAGTGCCATGCAACTATAATAATTGATGTCACCCAAAAAGGAGCTCATATTCTTGCCTGGTATCCCAATTTTCGTAACTGCAGCTAGGGACACCTATACATTGCCTGATTCTGGAGCCCAGTGGATCCCACAGGACTGTAACCAATGGAAAAAGGATCTTTAAACATCTACCACTCCCAGGGCACAGAAAAAAGCAATAGAACCAGGAGCTACTTTTTTCTATGAAGAAGTTCTATTAGGTAATCAAAATGACTACAGCCGAAGGAGCAGACTTCTAATTAAACATGCATCTAGGGCCTGACTGCAGTCTCTTCCAGAGACCTCAGAAGGTCGGAGCTATCTTCATGCTCCATCCATGTGCCAGAGCACCAGCGTCTACTGGAGGGGAGCTTTACATGCATCTTGTACCCTGGTTTTTTTTCTGGTGCCCTGGTTTTTGCAGTTTCTGCCCAGGGGACAGCCTTTGATCTTCTGTCTCTGGTGGCTAAAGGGTCTTTCATTCTTGGATTTCATAGGATTGTGACAATTATAGAGACATTTCTTGGCAGACTACTGGTTCCCAAGTGGCACTAGTGGTATAAGAATCTGTCTGCCAATGCAGGTCAACATAAGAGACCTGCTTCGATCCCTGGGTCAGGAAGTTACCCTGGAGGAGGGCATGGCAACCCACTCCAGTATTCTTGCCTAAAGAAGCCCATGGACAGAGGATCCTGGTGGGCTACAGTTCATGGGGTTGCAAAGAGTCAGACACAGTTGAAGTGACTTAAATGTTGTGCGCACACACACACACACACACAACCTCCAAGGCACTTCACAGACTGTGGACTGAGATACTCTCTCCAATCTTTCTGAGAAAAATTGTCCTGGAACTCTGGCCTGAGGGGCAGGCTTCAGGTCTGGCACACATTTCGTAGCCTATGGGACTGCTCTCAAGGAACACAGGCTGCAGATGCATCTTGTATTTTCCCTCTACTTTGCCCCAGCTCAACAGTATCAACCAGAAAAGAGCATACACACTCATCTGGGGCACTCATCTCTGTGACTTCCACACAGGAATGACTCCAGATTGTCTGGTTCTGGTGGATGGTGGAACTTATGCTTACAGTCCTATGGGATTGTATATATTTGCATACATTAAAAAGTTGATGCCTGAGAGACTGGCTTCCTGTCAGTCTAAATCTATACAAGGAGATTCACAAGTATAAGACACTGACAGGACTTAGCACATCCTCAAATACTGGGAGCTAGTAAAAATATAATAGACAGCTTGGACAAGCACAGAGGCTTGGGAGACAATCAAGAGTTGACACAGTTTAATGACAATGTTCGTCTCCTACACAAGGCCAGTCCTTCCAGACTTGTAAAGGTAGTTGTTTCATTGATAAGATAGAAACCAATACAGAAAGTTAAACAAAATGAAGAACAGAGGACCATGAACCAACGGAGAAAACAAGATAAAACCTCAGAGGAAGAAAAAAAAAAAAAACCTTAATGAAACAGGGATAAATAATTTATCCAATAGAGTTAAAAGTAATGATACTCAACAAAATTGTGGAGAAGAATAGATGAACACAGTGAGAAATTAAACAAAGAGGTGGAAAATATAAGAAAGTACCCAATAGAAGTCACAGAAGTGAAAAATATAATAACTGAGCATAAAAATACATTTATTTTTTTAACAGCAGCATAAACAGGCAGAAAGCCTCAGTCAGCTCAAAGCAAGGCAGTGGAACTCAATAAGAGCATCAAAAAGAATGAAAAAAGTGAAGGGACAGTTAGTTTAATGGCTTATGTACAACATCAAATGGACTAACATTTGCCTCACAGGGCTCCCAAAAGGAGAGGAGAGACAGAAAGTAGAAGAATCTTATTTGAAGAAATAATGGCTGAAAAATTTCCTAACCTGGGAAAAGAAAGACATCCAGATTGAGGAATCCCAGAGTTTCAAACATGAGGAACCCAAAGAGGACCACACCAAGACACATTAAAATTAAAATGTCAAAAGTTAAAGCAAAGAGATAATATTAAAATCAGCAGAAGCAAAACAATTAGTTACAAAGGAACCCTATAAGACTTACAGCAGACTTTCAGCAGAAAACTACAGGCTAGTAAGGAGAGGCACCATATAGTCAAAATGCTGAAAGGAAAGAAATAAATCAAGAATATTCTACTTGTTAAAGTTTTCATTCAGAAGTAGATTAAGATTCTTCCAGACAACTAAATACTAAAGGCATTCATCACCATTAAACTGGCTTTACAAAATTATTGAATGGACATTTTTTTAACTGAAAAGAAAGAGTGCTAGTTAGCAACAAGAAAACATGTGAAAAAAATAAATCTCAAAGGAATGGTGAATATATAGTAAATTTCAGGCTTTTATCACTTTTAAAGTTAAGTTAAAAGACAAAAGTAGTAAAAATATGATTATAATAATTAGTTAAGGGATACAAAAAATAAAAAGAGTAAAATGTGTCATTAAAAACACAATATTTGAGGGGAGAATAACAGTAATGATTCTAAATGGGCAGCTGTAATCGGCGCACTTAGCATGGGTGGCTGCGACTGGTGCACTTAGCACAGCCAAAAGGAGCTACCCAACGTCCGAGGTCAGGGGCAGAAGCCAGGAGAACCCCATGCTCGAGGGGTGGCTGCCAAGAAGAGATAACCCACGTCTGAGGTCAGGGGCAGTGGCCGAGTGTGCCAGGCTGTGAGGGTGCAGGAACGGCCAAGAGGAGCTATCGCAGTCTGAGGTCAGGGGCTGCGGCTGGGAGGAGCTACCCCACGACCGACGTCAGGGGCAGCAGCTGAGAGGAGTTACCCTGTGTCTGAGGCCAGGGGTGGTGGCCAAGACGAGCTACCCATGCCCAAGGCCAGGGGCGGCAGCCTGGAGGAGCAATCTCACGTCCAAGGAGCAGTGGCTGCGTGGTTGCAGGAGGGCCTAGAGGAGATATTCCATGTTCAAGGTCAGGAGGGGTGGTTGTGAGGAGATACCTCTCGTCCAAGGTAAGGAGCAGTGGCTGCGCTTTGCTGGAGGAGCCATGAAGAGATACCACACGTCCAAGGTAAGATAAACCCAAGTAAGGTGGTAGGTGTTGCAAGAGGGCATGAGAGGGCAGACACACTGAAACCATACTCAAAGAAAACTAGTCAATCTAATCACACTAGGACTACAGCCTTCTCTAACTCAATGAAACTAAGCCATGACTGTGAGGCTATCTGAGACAGGCAGGTCATTGTGGAGAGGTCTGACAGAATGTGGTCCACTGGAGAAGAGAATGGCAAGCCACTTCAGTATTCTTGCCTTGAAAACTCCATGGACAGTACAAAAAGGCAAAATGATAAGATACAGAAAGAGGTACTCCTCAGGTCAGTAGGTGCCCAATATACTACTGGAGGTCAGTGGAGAAATAACTCCAGAAAGAATGAAGGGATGGAGCCAAAGCAAAAACAATACCCAGCTGTGGATGTGACTGGTGATAGAAGCAGGTCCGATGCTGTAAAGAGCAATATTGCATAGGAACCTGGAATGTCAGGTCCATGAATCAAGGCAAATTGGAAGTGCTCAAAGAGATAGCAAGAGTGAATGTTGACATTCTAGGAATCAGTGAACTAAAATGAACTGGAATGGGTGAATTTAATTCAGATGACCATTATCTACTACTGTGGGCAGGAATCCCTCAGAAGAAATGGAGTAGCCATCATGGTCAACGAAAGAATCTGAAATGCAATACTTGGATGCAATCTCAAAAATGATAGAATAATCTGTGTTCATTTCCAAGGAAAACCATTCAATATCACAGTAATTCAAGTCTATGCCGCAACCAGTAATGCTGAAGAAGCTGAAGTTGAAAGGTTCTATGAAGACCTACAAGTCCTTTTAGAACTAACACCAAAAAAGATGTCCTTTTATTACAGGGGACTGGAATGCAAAAGTAGGAAGTCAAGAAACACCTGGAGTAACAGGCAAATTTGGCCTTGGAATGCAGAATGAAGTAGGGCAAAGACTAATAGAGTTTTGCCAAGAAAATGCACTGGTCATAGCAAACACTCTCTTCCAACAACACAAGAGAAGACTCTACACATGGACATCACCAGATGGTCAACAATGAAATCAGACTGATTACATTCTTTGCAGCCAAAGATGGAGAAGCTCTATACAGTCAACAAAAACAAGACCAGGAGCTGACTGTGGCTCAGATCATGAACTCCTTATTGCCAAATTCAGACTTAAATTGAAGAAAGTAGGGAAAACCACTAGACTATTCAGGTATGACCTAAATCAAATCCTTTATGATTATATAATGGAAGTGAGAAATATATTTAGGACCTGGATCTGATAGATAGAGTGCCTGATGAACTATAGAATAAGGTTCATGACACTGTACAGGAGACAGGGATCAAGACCATCCCCCTGGAAAAGAAATGCAAAACAGCAAAATGGCTGTCTGGGAAGGCCTTACAAATAGCTGTGAAAAGAAGAGAAGCAAAAAGCCAAGGAGAAAAGGAAGATATAAGCATCTGAATGCAGAGTTCCAAAGAATAGCAATAAGAGATAAGAAAGCCTTCCTCAGAAATCAATGCAAAGAAATAGAGGAAAAGAACAGAATGGGAAAGACTAGAGATCTCTTCAAGAAAATTAGAGATACCAAGTGAATATTGCATGCACAGATGGGCTCGATAAAGGACAGAAATGGTATGGACCTAACAGAAGCAGAAGATATTAAGAAGAAATGGCAAGAATACACAGAAGAACTATACAAAACAGATCTTCATGACCCAGATAATCACGATGTTATGATGACTAATCTAGAGCCAGACATCTTGGAATGTGAAGTCAAGTGGGCCTTAGAAAGCATCACTACGAACAAAGCTAGTGGAGGTGATGGAATTCCAGTAGAGCTATTTCAAATCCTGGAAGATGATGCTGTGAAAGTGCTACACTCAAATGTCAGCAAATCTGGAAAACTCAGCAGTGGCCACAGGACTGGAAAAGGTCAGTTTTCATTCCAATCCCAAAGAAAGGCAATACAAAGAATGCTCAAACTACCACACAATTGCATTCATCTCACATGCTAGTAAAGTAATGCTCCAAATTCTCCAAGCCAGGCTTCAGCAATACGTGAACTGTGAACTTCCAGATGTTCAAGCTGGTTTTAGAAAAGGCAGAGGAACAAGAGATCAAATTGCCAACATCCGCTGAATCATGGAGAAAGCAAGAGAGTTCCAGAAAAAACATCTATTTCTGCTTTATTGACTATGCCAAAGCCTTTGACTGTGTGGATCACAATAAACTGTGGAAAATTCTGAAAGATATGCAAATATCAGACCACCTGACCTGCCTGTTGAGAAATCTGTATGCAGGTCAGGAAGCAACATTTAGAACTGGAAAAGGAACAACAGACTGCTTCCAAATAGAAAAGGCATACATCAAGGCTGTATATTGTCACCCTGCTTATTTAACTTATATGCAGAGTACATCATTAGAAACGATGGACTGGAAGAAACACAAGCTGGAATCAAGATTGCCAAAGAAATATCAATAACCTCAGATATGCAGATGACACCACCCTTATGGCAGAAAGTGAAGAGGAACTAAAAAGGCTCTTGATGAAAGTAAAAGAGGAGAGTGAAAAAGTTGGCTTAAAGCTCAACATTAAGAAAACAAAGATCATTGCATCCGGTCCCATCATTTCATGGGAAATATATGGGGAAAGAGTGGACACAGTGTCAAACTTTATTTTTGGGGACTCCAAAATCACTGCAGATGGTGACTGCAGACATGAAATTAAAAGACGCTTCTTCCTTGGAAGAAAAGTTATGACCAACCTAGATAGCATATTCAAAAGCAGAGACATTCCTTGGCCGACTAAGGTCCGTCTAGTCAAGGCTATGGTTTTTCCAGTGGTCTTGTATGGATGTGAGAGTTGGACTGTGAAGAAGGCTGAGCACTGAAGAATTGATGCTTTTGAACTGTGGTGTTGGAGAAGACTCTTTAGAGTCCCTTGGACTATAAGGAGATCCAACCAGTCCATTCTGAAGGAGATTAACCCTGGGATTTCTTTGGAAGGAATGATGCTAAAGCTGAAACTCCAGTACTCTGGCCACCTCATGGGAAGATTTGACTCATTGGAAAAGACTCTGATGCTAGGAGGGATTGGGGGCAGGAGGAGAAGGGGACAACCGAGGATGAGATGGCTGGATGGCAACACTGAGTTGATGGACGTGAGTCTGAGTGAATTCCGGGAGTTGATGGACAGGGAGGCCTGGCGTGCTGCGATTCATAGGGTCGCAAAGAGTCGGACACGACTGAGCGACTGAACTGAACTGATGAAACGAACCACCAGTCCATGTTCCATTCACGACACTGGATACTTGGGGATGGTGCACTGAGCCGACCAGAAGGGTGGTATGGGGAGGGATGAGGGAGAGGGGTTCAGGATGGGGAACACGTGTATACCTGTGGTGGATTCATGTTGATGTATGACAAAACCAGTACAATATTGTAAAGTAATTAACCTCCAATTAAAATAAATAAATTTACATTAAAAATATAAAATAAATAAGTTTATATTAAAAACAAACAAAAAATAAAATTGACTGTTATAAATATAATTTGTCATATGTAAGTTTCCTGATAACCACAAAACAAAAAATTATAGTTAACACATAAAGATAAAGAAAAAAGAATATAAGCATAGTACTAAAGAAACTCATCAAAACACAAAGCAAAAGATCGAGAAGAAGAGAAAAACTACAAAAACAGCCAGAAAACAATTAATAACATGTCAAAACATACATATCAATAATCATTTTAAATACTAATGGACCAGCCATTAAAAAGAATACATTTGAATCAGTTCTAATGAGGTGGATGAAGTTGGAGCCGATTATACAGAGTGAAGTAAGCCAGAAAGAAAAATACCAATACAGTATACTTACACATTTATATGGAATTTAGAAAGATGGTAATGATAAACCTGTATGCAAGACAGCAAAAGAGACACAGATGTATAGAACGGCCTTTTGAACTCTGTGGGAGAGGGAGAGGGTGGGATGATTTGGGAGAGTGGCAGTGTAACACGTATGATATCATAAGTGAAACGAATCGCCGGTCTAGGTTTGATGCAGGATGCAGGATGCTTGGGACTGATGCATGGGGATAATCCAGAGAGATGGTGTGGGGCGGGTGGTGGGGGGGTGGGATTGGAGGTCCATGTACACTCGTGGCTGATTCATGTCCATGTATAGCAAAACGAATACAGTATTGTAAAGCAAAACAAACTAAAAAATAAAATTTAATAAAAAAAAAAGAAAAAGACTAGCTTCATGGATAAAAACCAAAACCAAAGCAAAAAACCTAGATGCATCTATATGCAGCCTATGAGAGGAGCCTTTCAGAGTTAAGAACACAGTGACTGAAAGTGAAGGAATTGAACTTTTAAAATCCATATAAATGGAAGCTAAAAGAAAGCTGGCTTGGCTATACTAATATAAGACAAAATAGACTTCTAAACAGAGACTGTAATTAGAGAAGAGGAAGCATGTTACATAATAATAAAAGAATAAATTTAAAAGAAGATATAGTGTCTGTAAGTATTTATGCACTAACATAGGAGCACCTAAATATATAAAGCAAATATTAAAAGGCCTACTAGGAGAAATAGACATTAACACAATAATAGTAGCGAATTTTGTTACCCCACTTAGATCAGTGAATTATATCAGTGGGATTTTAATACTCCATTTACATCCAGACAGAAAATCTATTTGGAAACACTGGCATTAAATGACACATTAGACTAGAGAGATTTAGCAGATATTTATAGAACATTCCATCCAATAGCAAAAGAATATACATTCTTTTCAAGAATACATAGGACATTTTCTAAAATGGAATACACATTTGGAGACAAACAAATCTTAAATTTAAGAAAACTGAAACTCTATCAATAATTTTTTTTTCAAATCACAATTTATGAAGCTAGATGTGAATTACTCAAATAAAATGGAAAGCTTACAAACATATGGCGATTGAACAACATACTACTGAACAACCAATGGGTCAAAGGAGAAATCAAAGGAGAAATGAAAAAATTACCTTGGGACAAATGCAAATAGACATTTAACAATCACAATTTATGGCATGCAGTAGAAACAATTGTAAGAAGTTCACGATGATAAACACCTAACTCAAGGAACAAGAAAAGTTTCAAATAAACAATATAACTTGAGGAGCTAGAAAAGGAAGAATGAAAATCAAAGTTAGTAGAAGGAAGGAACTAACAAAAATTATACCCAAAAAAAAAGAAAGAAAGAAAAGAAATAGAGACTAAAAAGACAATAGAAAAAAAATCAAAGGAACTAACAGCAGGTTCTTTATGAAGATAAACAAAATTAACATACCTTTAGATAGATTTAGCAAGGAATAAAAGAGAGGACTGAACTAAATTAAGAAATGAAAGAGGAGATTTTACAGTTGATGCTGCAGAAATAAAAAGGATTGTGAACAATGATATGATGCAATATGAGCAATGACATGTCAAAAATTGGACAACCTAGAAGAAATAAATTCTTAGGAACATATGACAGATAGAACAACCTACCAAGACTGACTTAAGAAACAGAAAATAAAAAATTCTGAACAAACCAATTACTAGTAAAGAGATTAAAGGAGTAGTCAGAAACCTCCAACAAACAAAAGTTGAGGATCATACTGCTTCACTGGTAGATTTTACCAAACATTCAAGCAAGAATCAATGCTAATCCTTCTTAAACTCTTTCAAAAGACAGAAAAAGAAAGGAACTCTTCCAAACTCATTTTATGTAACCAGTAACACCCTGATACAAAAACCAGACTAGAATGCCATAAGAAAAGAAAATTACAGGCCAGTATCCCTGATGAACACAGATGTAAAAATGTTCAACAAAAAAGTAATAAACCAACTTCAATAATACATTAAAAGAATTACACATCACAATCAACTGGGATTTATTCCAGGAGTGTAAAAATGGTTCAACATCCATAAACAGGTCAATTTAATAAATCATGTTTACAAGACAAAATAAAAATCATATGATCAATTCAATAGATGCAGAGAAAGCTTTTAACAAAATTCAACATCTACTGATGATAAAATCTCTCAGTAAAGTGTATATCAAGGAACATACTTTAATAAAATAAATATGACAAATCCATAGCCAACATTCATGTTTCAGTAAGAGCTTTCCCTATAGGATCAGGAACAACACAAGGTGCCCATTATCACCATTTTTTTTCATTATTAGTATTGGAAGTCTTAATCAATGTAATCAGATCAAAAGAAGAATAAAAGGTAACCAAACTGAAAAAGAAGTAAAATGTTTACTATTTGCAGATGTCATGATACTATATATAGAAAACCATAAAGACTTCACTAAAAAATTATTATAGCTAATAATTGAATTCAGTGAAATTGCATGATTTAAAATCAATACACAGAAATCATTGCATTTCTATCCACAAATAAGTGACTTTCTGAAAGAGAATATAAGAAAGAATCCCATTAACAATTTTATTAAAAAAAAATAAAATACTTAACAATAAATTTAACCACAAAGGTGAATGAGCTTTACCCACAAACCATTACAATTCCATACTAACCAAAGCATATACAGATTGAATGCAATACCTATGAAAATCACAATGGTATTTTTCACAGAAATAGAAAAAACAGTCCTAAAATTTGTATGGGACTATTAAAGACTCTGAATGGTCAAAAAAAACCTTGAAAAACAAGAAAAAGAGCTAGAGGAATTATGCTGAATTCTAACTATATTGCAAAGTTTTACTAATTGAAACAATATGGTATTAGCATAAAAACAGACTATTACATCAATAGAATAGCATAGAAAGCCAAGAAATAAACCATATATATATATATATATATATATGGCCTATTAATTTATGACAAAGGAGTCAATGATATATATGGAGAAAAGACAGTAAATAAATAAGTATAATAAATGATGTTTGGAAAACTGGACAACCATATGCAAAAATTTTAACTGGATCATTTTATTATACCATACTTAGAATGGATTAGGGCTTGAACCTAAGACATGAAATTTTCAAACTCCTTATAAGAAAAATAGGCAATAAAGATCCTTCACATAGGTCTTGGTGATGACTTTTTGAATCTGATGTCAAAAGGAAAAGCAACAAATACAAAAACAAGCAATTGAGACTACATTAAATGAAACTGCCTCTGTATAACAAAGGAACAGAAAGCGAAAGGCAATCTACTGAATGAGAGAAAATGCTTTCAAATTATATATCTGATAAGGGGTTAATATCCAAAATATGTAATGAACTCATATAACTAAAAATAAAAAAGAAAATTCAATCTAAAAAATAGGCAAATGGTCTGAATAGATATTTTCCAAGGAAATATACAGTTGGTTGACATGTACATAAAAATATGCTCTACATCATCAATCATCAGGGAGATACAAATAAAAACCACAGTGAAATATCATCTCACACCTGTTGAATGGCTACTACTATCAAAAAGACAAGAAATAAGTGTCAAGAAAATAGACAAAAGGGATTCCTTATGAACTGGTTGAGGGAATAATTGGTGTACCCATTATGGAAAACAGATGGAAGTTCCTCAAGTGTTGAAAGTAGAACTGACATATGATCTAGCAATTTAATTTCTGAATATTTATCCAAATGAAAAAGAAAAACATTAACTCAAAATGATATATGCACCTTCGGCTTTGTGTGTGTGTATGCATATGTGTGCACACATGTGTGCTCAGTTTTGTCTCAGTCTTTGTGACACTGTGGACTGTAGCCCACCAGCCTTCTCTGTTCATGGGATTTCACAGGCAAGAATACTGGAGTGGCTTGCAGGGGATCTTCCCAACCTAGGGGTCAAACCTGTGTCTCTTGCATCTCTTGTGTTGGCAGCCAGATTCTTTACCACTGCACCACCTCCAGGTTCATAGCAGGTTTATTTACAATAGCAATAATATGGAAACAATTTATGAGTCCATCAATGGATGAATGATAAAGAAGATGTGATACAAATATACAATAGAATACTCAGTTGAGTTTAGTAGCTCAGCTGTGTCTGACATTTTGCAATCCCATGGACTGAAGCAGGCCAGGCCTCACTGTCCATCACCAAGTCCCGGAGCTCACTCAAACTCATGGGCACTGAGTCCATGATGCCATCCAGCAATCTCATCCTCTGTTTCCCCCTTCTCCTGCCTTCAATCTTTCCCAGCATCTGGGTTTTTCCCAATGAGTCCGTTCTTCACATCAAGTGGCCAAAGTATTGAAGTTTCAGCTTCAGCATCAGTCCTTCTAGTGAATGTTCAGGGCTGATCTCCTTCAGAATGGACTGGTTTGATCTCCTTTCAGTCCAAGTGACTCTCAAGAATCTTCTCCAACACCACACTTCAAAAGCATCACTTCTTCTGTTCTCAGTTTTCTCTATGTTTCATCTCTCACATCCATACATGACTACTGAAAAAATAGCTTTGACTAGATGGACATTTGTTGGCAAAGTGATGTCTCTGCTTTTTAACATGCTGTCTAGGTTGGTCATAGCTTTTCTTCCAAGCAGCAAGTGTCTTTTAATTTCATGGCTGTAGTCACCATCTGCAGTGATTTTGAACCCCCCAAAATAAAGCCTGTCACTGTATCCATTGTTTTTCCATCCATTTGCCATGAACTGACGGGACTGGATGCCATGATCTTAGTTTTCTGATTGCTGAGTTTTAAGAAACCAGCTTTTTCACTCTCCTCTTTCACTTTCAGTTCTTCTTCCCTTTTTACTATAGGGGTGCTGTCATTTGTATAAATGAGGTTACTGATATTTTCCCCTGCAATCTTGATTTCAGCCTGTGCTTCATCCAGCCTGGCATTCCTCATGATGTACTCTGCATACAAGTTAAATAAGCAGGGTGACAATATACAGCCTTGACATACTCCTTTCCCAATTTGGAACCAGTCCATTGTTAGATGTCTGGTTCTAATGGTTGCTTCTTGACCTGCATAGAGATTTCTCAGGAGGCAGGTCAGGTGGTCTGGTATTCCCATCTCTTTATGAATTTTCCACCGTTTGCTGTGCTACACACAGTCAAAGGTTTTGGCGTAGTCATTCAAGCAGAAGCAGATGTTTTTCTGAAACTCTGTTGCTTTTTCTATGATCGTACAGATGTTGGAAATTTGATATCTGGTTCCTCTGCCTTTTTTAAATCCAGCTTGAATATCTAGAAGTTCTCAGTTCATGTACTGTTGAAGCCTTGCTTAGAGAATTTTTGTCATTACTTTGTTAGTGTATGAGATGAGTCCAATTTTGTGGTAGTATGAGATGGCTGGATGGTATCACTGACTCAATGGACATGAGTTTGGGTAAACTCCAGAAGCTGGTGTTGGATAGGGAGGGCCTGGTGTGCTATGATTCATGGGGTCGAAAAGAGTCAGACATGACTGAGTGACTGAAATGAATTGAACTGAATTTGAATATTATTTAGCATAGCTTTTATTTGGGGTTGGAATGAAAACCTACCTTTTCCAGTCCTATGATCACTGCTGAGTTTTCCAATTTTGCTGGAATATTGAATGCAGCACTTTAACAGCATGTTCTTTTAGAATTTGGAATATTTCATCTGGAATTCCATCACTTCCACTGCTTTGTTCGTATTGATGCTTGCAAAGGACCACTTGACTTTGCACTCCATGATATCTGGCTCTAGTTGAGTGATCACAGCATTGTCCTTATTTGGGTCATTAAGATCTTTTTTGGATAGTTCTTCTGGGTATTTTTGCCACTTCTTCTTAATATCTTCTGCTTCTGTTAGGTCCATACTGTTTCTGTCCTTTATTGTGCCCATCTTTGCATGAAATATTCCCTTGGATTCTCTAATTTTCTTGAAGAGGTCTCTATTATTTCCCATTCTATTTTATTCCTCTATTTCTTTGCACTGATCACTGAGAAGGCTTTCTTATCTTTCCTTGATATTCTTTGGAACTCTGCATTCAAATGAGTATATCTTTCCTTTTTTCCTTTGCCTTTAGCCTCTCTTCTTTTCACAGCTATTTGTAAGGCCTCCTCAGACAACCATTTGGTCTTTTTGCATTTCTTTTTCTTGGGGATGGTCTTGATTACTGCCTCCTATACAATATCATGAAACTCTGTCCATAGTTCTTCATTCACTCTATAAGAACTAATACCTTCAATTTATTTTTTACTTCCACTGTATAGTCATAAGGATTTGATTTAGGTCATACTTGAAAGCTCTATTGGCTTTCCCTACTTTCTTCAATTTAAGTCACAATTTGGCAATAAGGAGTTCATGATCTGAGACAGTCAGCTCCTGGTCTTGTTTTTGCCGACTGCAGGGAGTTTCTCTCTTTGGCGCAAAGAATATAATCAATCTGATTTCGGTGTTGACCATCTGGTGATGTCTATGTGTAGAGTCTTCTCTTGTGTTGTTGGAAGAGGGTGTTTGCTATGACCAATGTGTTCTCTTGGAAAAACTCTGTTAGCCTTTACCTTGCTTCATTTTGTACTCTAAGGCCAAACTTGCCTGTTACTCCAGGTATCTCTTGATTTCCTACTTTTACATTCCAGCCCCCTATAATGAAAAGGAAATCTTTTTGGTGTTAGTTCTAGAATGTCTTGTAGGTCATCATAGAATCTTTCAACTTCACTTCTCTGGCATTAGTGGTTAAGGCATAGAGTTGGATTTCTGTAATATTGAATGGCTTGCCTTGGAAACAAGAGATCATTCTATCATTTTTGAGATTGTACCCAATTACTGCATTTCAGACTTTTTTGTTGACTACGAGGTTGATTCCATTTCTTCTAAGGGATTCTTGCCCACCATAGTAGATATAATGGTCATCTGAATTAAATTTGCTCATTCTGGTCCATTTTAGTTCACTGATGCCTAAAATGTCTATGTTCACTCTTGCCATTGCCTGTTTGACAACTTCCAGTTTACTTTGATTCATGGACCTAACATTCCAGGTTTCTAAGCAATACTGTTCTTTAAAGCATTGGATTTTGCTTCCATAGAATATTATTTGGCCATATGAATGAAATGTCACTTGTGAAAACATAGATAGACTTCAAGGCATTATGCCAAATGAAATAAGTTAGAGAAATCAAATAATGTATTATCTCTCCTATATGTAGAATCTAAAGCAAACAAACAAAGCACACATATATACAGAGATTGGTGTAAGCCAAAGTTGGAGGTAGGAGGTAAGAAATGGGTCAAAATTTTGTTTTTAGTTTAAGTAAATTAAAAAAAAATAAAACTACTTAAATGTTCTTAAAGTACATTTCTTATTGTTAATTCTCCTGAATAATTTTGTTAGTTTCACATTTTAGTAATTTAGATGCCTAGCAATTCTTTCACTTAAAACTTCTCAAGCTTGATTAATCTAAATTTCAGTCTTTCTTAATACTGCAATTTTTCTTTTATTTTATTTCCAACATTGCAATTAGATTCCTCAGTGGCCTCCAGCCATGACCTATGTATTTATTCTCTGAGCCTTGACTAGTGCTATTTACCCAACAACAAATTCTCTTAATTACACAGACAGACTAATTAAACAATCTCCCTTTGAATTTTTACAGAATTACTTTTATGGCAGAAAGTGAGGAGGAGCTAAAAAGCCTCTTGTTGAAAGTGAAAGAGGAGAGTGAAAAAGTTGGCTTACAGCTCAACATTCAGAAAACGAAGATCATGGCATCTGGCCCCATCACTTCATGGGAAATAGATGGGGAAAGAGTAGAAACAGTGTCAGACTTTGTTTTTTTGGGCTCCAAAATCACTGCAGATGGTGACTGCAGCCATGAAATTAAAAGGCGCTTACTCCTTGGAAGAAAAGTTATGACCAACCTAGATAGTATATTCAAAAGCAGAGACATTACTTTGCCGAGTAAGGTCCGTCTAGGCAAGGCTATGGTTTTTCCTGTGATCATGTATGGAAGTGAGAGTTGGACTGTGAAGAAGGCTGAGCACAGAAGAATTGATGCTTTTGAACTGTGGTGTTGGAGAAGACTCTTGAGAGTCCCTTGGACTGCAAGGAGATCCAACCAGTCCGTTCTGAGGGAGATCAACCCTGGGAATTTCTTTGGAAGGAATGATGCTAAAACTGAAGCTCCAGTACTTTGGCCACCTCATGCGAACAGTTGACTCATTGGAAAAGACCCTGATGCTGGGAGGGATTGGGGGCAGGAGGAGAAGGGGACGACCAAGGGTGAGATGGCTGGATGGCATTATGGACTCAATGGACGTGAGTCTGAGTGAACTCCGGGAGTTGGTGATGGACAGGGAGGCCTGGCGTGCTGCGATTCATGGGGTCGCAAAGAGTCAGACACGACTGTGCGACTGAACTGAACTGAACTGAACTGAATATGACACACAATTTACTGCCTGCTACAATTGGTTTTCTTTTTAAACATATGTGATCTATTTTTAAATTGGATTTTGAAAAAAACGAGAGAGAAAGGAAATCTTATGCTTATCACATTAAATATACCACAGATATTGTGGTACAAAATATAAGTACTTATATTTTTCCATGAACACCTCCTTCCAGTGCCCTTTATTACAGATCTCAGAATTATTTCCTCTTTTTACTGATGTTCATGTCCCTAGAAACCACTGATTTCTGAAAAGTGTTTCTCATGAGAAATGCTAAAAGTACAGATTATACAGTTTTTACTTACTTTCATCATTCAAAATTAAAAAGAAGTACTGAAATCTTAACTGGAACATGAGAGCTCCAAAAAATTGTTTAAATTTAAGCTTATGATAATCAAAATAAATGTTTCTCTTAGCTACAAAAATTTTCTTATACTTCTTCTTACATGTAGAACCTAAAAATACACCAGTTCTCCATACTTCTGTGGTATTATGTGAATTACAATGTTAACCCACTTGAATCTGGGCTGGCCCTGGGGCTGGCCCTTTGAAAGCATCAGGAGTAATAGCATAGCATTTGTGATCCAGGACTCAACAGGCGTTGCCACTGTCATGTAAATAAGCCTGGGCTAGAAGGCTAGATGGGAGACTATGAGAAGCTCAACTGTGCCATTCCAATCAAGTCATCCAAAACCAGCGAAACCAGAGGAGCCAGCCAACTTGAACAAGGCCTGTAAAGATCAGCAGAACACTGGAATAAAATTAACTGGGGAACTCCTACAAGGAGCAGGACTGAATCTTAATGAAGGAACATATAATACCTGCTAGTAGAAGGATCTGGCGACATTCGTCTGGGGGAATTTTCAAACTGAAACTAGTGATTGCTGAGTGTTCTATATTCAACCTTTCTCAAATGAAATATCCCAACTAAAGACTTAAGCACAATATCAGAATCATAATCAATATTAGCAAGTGTTTTTGCCATGAAAGTATTCTAAAAGAGCATTTGTTCACTAGTTTCTGGTCAGATGTCCTACACCTAATTGCTGTGCCACTTAAATAGCTTTTGATATTTATTTCTTTACCTTCTATTTTTCCAAGTAAAAAAAATTTCTGCTCATTCAATTCTTCTTTTAAAGATTCATTTTCCTACTTTCACCATCCTCTATATCTTTCTCTGGACACAACAAATCTTTCACTGTCTCCCTCAAATACTGGGGACAGAACAAAAGTCACCCCAGAGATGCTCTAATAGGAGTACAAAATTCAAAAGAAACTGCTTCTTTTCATTTTTTTTTTCAGCTATTCTGATAGCTTACTAAAATTATTTTTCCCACATAAATCCTAATCAGGCCAAGGGTCTCATTCATAGTTTTCTTCAGCTGCTGTGCAAACAGCCTTCAGTTTCAGTTCAGTCGCTTAGTTGTGTCCGACTCTTTGTGACCCCATGGACTGCAGCATGCCAGGCCTCTCTGTCCATCATCAACTTCTGGAGTTTACTCAAACTCATGTCCATTGAGGCAGCGATGAAATCCAACCATCTCATCCTCTGTCGTCCCCTTCTCTTCTCGCCTTCAATCTTTCCCAGCATCAAGGCCTTTTCAAATGAGTCAGCTCTTTGCATCAGGTGGCCAAACTTTTGGAGTTTCAGCTTCAGCATCAGTCCTTCCAATGAACATTCAGGACTGATCTCCTTTCGAATGGACTGGTTGGATCTCCTTGTTGTCCAAGGGAGTCTTAAGAGTTCTCCAACACAACAGTTCAAAAGTATCAATTTTTTGGTGCTCAGCTTTCTTTATAGTCCACCGCTCACATCCGTACATGACTATTGGAAAAACCATAGCTTTGACTAGACAGACATTTGTTGGCAAGGTAATGTCTGCTTTTTAATATACTATCTAGGTTGGTCATAACTTTCCTTCCAAGAAGCAAGCATCTTTTAATTTCATGGCTGCAATCACCATCTGCAGTGATTTTGGAGCCCTCTCTCCCCGCAAAAAATTCTGTCACTGTTTCCATTGTTTCCCCCTCTATTTGCCGTGAACTGCAATCTAGATAGCATATTAAAAAGCAGAGACTTTGCCAAGAAAGATCCATCTAGTCAAGGCTATGGTTTTTCCTGTGGTCATGTATGGATGTGAGAGTTGGATTGTGAAGAAAGCTGAGCACATGGAAAAACCATAGCTTTGACTAGACAGACATTTGTTGGCAAGGTAATGTCTGCTTTTTAATATACTATCTAGGTTGGTCATAACTTTCCTTCCAAGAAGCAAGCATCTTTTAATTTCATGGCTGCAATCACCATCTGCAGTGATTTTGGAGCCCTCTCTCCCCGCAAAAAATTCTGTCACTGTTTCCATTGTTTCCCCCTCTATTTGCCGTGAACTGCAATCTAGATAGCATATTAAAAAGCAGAGACTTTGCCAAGAAAGATCCATCTAGTCAAGGCTATGGTTTTTCCTGTGGTCATGTATGGATGTGAGAGTTGGATTGTGAAGAAAGCTGAGCACCGAATAATTGATGCTTTTGAACTGTGGTGTTGGAGAAGAACCTTGAGAGTCCTTTGGACTGCAACAAGATCCAACCAGTCCATTCTGAAGGAGATCAGTCCTGGGTGTTCAGTGGAAGGATTGATGCTGAGACTGAAACTCCAATACTTTGGCCACCTGATGCAAAGAGCTGAATCATGGAAAAGACTTTGATGCTGGGAGGGATTGGTGGCAGGAGGAGAAGGGACGACAGAGGATGAGATGGCTGGATGGCATCACCGACTCGATGGACATGAATTTGAGTGAACTATGGGAGTTGGTGATGCACAGGGAGGCCTGGCATGCTGTGATTCATGGAGTTGCAAAGAGTCAGACGTGACTGAACTGAACTGATGGGACTAGATGCCATGATCTCAGTTTTCTGAATGTTGAGTTTTAAGTCAACTTTTTCACTCTCTTCTTTCACTTTCATCAAGAGGCTCTTTAGTTCTTCTTTGCTTTCTGCCATAAGTGTGGTGTTATCTGCATATATGAAGTTATTGATGTTTCTCCTAGCAATCTTGATTCCAGGTTGTGCTTCATCAAGCCCAGCGTTTCTAATGATGTACTCTGCATATAAGTTAAATAAGCAGGCTGACAATATATAGCCTTGATTTACTCCTTTCCCAATTTGGAACTGGTCTGTTGTTTCATGACCATTTCTCACTGTTGCTTCTTCACCTGTATAGAGATTTCTCAGGACTCAGGTCAGGTGGTCTGGTGTTTCCTTTTCTAAGACTTTTCCACAGTTTGTTGTGATCCACACAGTCAAAGGTTTGGCATAGTCAATAAAGTAGAAGTAGATGTTTTTTTCTGGAATTCTGTTGCTTTTCTGATGATCCAAAGGATATTGGAAATTTGATCGCTGGTTCCTTTGCCTTTTCTAAATCCAGCTTGAACATCTAGAAGTTCATGTTTCATGTATTGTTGAAGCCTGACTTGTAGAATTTTGAGCATCACTTTGCTCTTGATGGAAGTGAAAGCAGAGAGTGTAAAAGTTTGCTTTCAAACTCAGCATTCAGAAAACTAAGATTATGGTATCTGGTCCCATCACTTCATAGAAAATAGATGGGGAAACAGAGGAAACAATGTCAGAGTTTATTTTGGGGGGCTCCAAAATTACTGCAGATGGTGATTGCAGCAATGAAATTAAAAAACACTTACTCCTTGGAAGGAAAGTTTGACCAACCTAGATAGCATATTAAAAAGCAGAGACATTAGTTTGCTAACAAAGGTCTGTCTAGTCATGGCTATGGTTTTTCCAGTGGTCATGTATGGATGTGAGAGTTTGTGAAGAAAGCTGAGCGCTAAAGAATTGATGCTTTTGAACTGTGGTGTTGGAGAAGGCTCCTGAGAGTCCTTTGCACTGCAAGGAGATCCAACCAGTCCATCTTAAAGGAGATCATTCCTGGGTGTTCTTTGGAAGGACTGATGCTGAAGCTGAAACTCCAATACTTTGGCCACCTCATGCAAATAGCTGAATCATTGGAACAGACCCTGATGCTGGGAGGGATTGAGGGTAGGAGGAGAAAGGGACGGCAGAGGATGAGATGGCTAGATGTCATCACTGACTCGATCGACATGAGTTTGGGCAAACTCTTGGAGTTGGTGATGGACAGGGAGGCCTGGCGTGCTGTGATTCATGGGGTAGCAATAAGTCAGACACAACTGAGCAACTGAACTGAACTGAATTTGCTAGTGTGTGAGATGAGTGCAACTGTGCAGTAGTTTGAGCATTCTTTGGCATTGCCTTTCTTTGGGATTGGAATGAAAACTGACCTTTTCCAGTCCTATGGCCACTGCTGAGTTTTCCAAATTTGTTGGCATATTGAAAGCAGCACTTTCACAACATCATCTTTTAGAATTTGAAATAGTTCAACTGGAATTCCATCACCTCCACTAGCTTTGTTCATAGTGATGCTTCCTAAGGTGCAAACAGACTAGCATAGAAGTGTCTAGATGTCTATTCACAGTACTACAATTTTAGTCTTGTAACAGGTTGCAGACTGAATAGAAGTTTTAAAATATTGTTTGTATTGTGTTGATCAAAACATTCATTTGGATTTTTACCTAACACCTTATAGAAAAACCCAAACAATCTTATTATCCAAACCAATATAACCATACTCTTTTGCTTTACTTAGCGGTGCTGTAGTGTGCTTAGTTGCTCACTAATGACTTATTCTTTGTGACCCCATGGACTTAGCCTGCCAGGCTCCTCTGTCTATGGGGATTCTCCAGGCAAGTATACTGGAGTGGATTGTCATGCCCTCCTCCAGTGGATCTTCCCAATCCAGAGATTGAACCCAGGTCTCTTGCATTGCAGGTGGATTTTTTGTTTGTTTGTTTTACCATCTGAGCCACCAGGGAAGCCTTATTTGGTGGTAAAGGATGATAAAATAAACATTTTGACCTTTAAAGTATTTAATGAGTACAGAGTCAGTCTGAGGCCTGAGCTACAGCACTGGAGATCCCCAAAGAGACCAACACAGAGATAAACACTGGCACATTTTAGATATGGTCATTGTAACAGGTGTTAATTTATCTAACTAAGCTGAGATCTACTCCACGTTTCTATTTCTGAGACAAATAATTTTTTGAGAAACTTTGCCAAACATCTGACAAAAGTAGACATGCAATGTTTATGTCCTCAAACATGTAATCTAATACACTATTGTAAAAAGAACTGGATTAATGTTACAGGACTAATTTTTATTCACAGTAAATCTATAATTATTGTCCACTACTAACCAATATGCCAGTGGGTTCAAAGTTATTGGGTTAAACACAGCACACAGACTCATAAAAGGGAACCTATGGTCATCTAGACAATAAATGATCCATGTGTGGTGTGACTAACACTATTTACTAAAACATATGTATCCCCTTTTTTAAACTATAACTAACCTCATTTTACAACCTCCCTTGCAGTTGAACATTGTTATATGATTAATTTTTAACCTCCTGTGAAATGTGAACAAAAGTGAGTTCTGCTACATAACAGCACACTCTTTTTAAGAAAGAGAACATGTCTCTTTTTCTCCTTCAGTTCTCAGAGGGGCTGATGATTAACAGGGCTCTTGGAAAGGCAGAGCCACATCACAGAGGCACCCTGCATCTGGATCACCACACAGAATAATAATGTGCAATGAGAAACATCTGCTTTTAGAGAGACACACATGAGGATGTGTGTGTGTGTGTACACGCAAGTGTGTGTGTGCACATCACGTGAGTAGCAGGTGGGGTGCTTGAGTCATTATTTAATCTGGGGCTACTATTACAGACTGATGTTAAGTAATATCATTTGAATAAATGATAGGTCTTCTCTCCCAAGAGATATTTTGGTTCATGCTTAAGGAATTTATTGGTAACATTCTTAATTTATCTATAGGACACCTTCCAACAAAGCAAAGCCTTTGATAGGAGAAAAAGAAAAATCTATGTTATTCTGAAGTCTTTACACATGGTGATTTTCTAACCTTATTTCTTCTTCCACAAGTCAACTGTTTATATAGTTATGCTTAGCTTCGTATGTGGTGTCTAGGCCTAGATGAACAATGACTAAATGTTTAGGTAGGCATGAAGCAGGGAGGCCAGGTTCTGAACTCACAGTATATACTAACACCCAATTCCATATGTAGGAATTGTGTTTTATGTCTCAGTGAAACTACCAAAAATTTATGCTACACTGTGAGGCAGGACATGTGAGACAGGACTTTGGATCCTGTGTCAATCATCTCTGGGACTGTGGAAGATGGTCACCCTCCAACACACACACAATGCTCCTGACTATACCTCAAACCAGAAAACAACTACCTGGGGCTATCCAAGGTCAGAGAGGCTCCATTGCTACTGTGTGTGTGTATGAGAGGCAGACAGACAGAGAGATATTTTTATAAGGAATTGTCTCAAAATCCCAAGACATGTAGTTAACAAGCTGGCAGCCCTGGAAGGCTCATGGTACAGTTTCAGTCTGAAAGCCAGAAGGTGGAGACATGGAAGACCCAATGTTTTAATTGAGTTTGAAAGGAGGGGAAAAAAAAAAAAGTGTCCCAGCTTGAAGGCAGTGGGTAGGAGGAATTCCCTCTTATCAGCATAGCTTCAGTGTTTTGTCCTACTGAGGTCTTCAACTTATTGGATGAAGCCTACCCATATTAGGAAAAGCAATCTGCTTTACTCAGTATACCAATTCTAAATGTTAAAATCATCCAAAACCACCCTCAAAGATACATCAGGATAATGTCTTATGAACACTGAGCACTCTGTAGTGCAGTCAAGTTAATGTATAATGAGCTATCACAGTACTTACAACAATATTGGTATATCTCATAGACACTGCATGTTCTAGATCACAATACAGGGTGTATCACAATAAAGTCAAACATTTTTTTTGTTTGTTTCCTAGTATGTATAAGAGTTATATTTATATTACTCTGTACTCTATTAAGTGTACAATAACATTATGTCTTAAAAATGTAAATAGCTACTTAAGAAGCACTTTATTGTTAAAATATGTGAGCCATTGTCTAAGCCTTCAGCAAGTCATAATCTTTTTGGTGGTGGAAGGTCTTGACTCTATGTTGATGGCTGTTGACTGTTCAGGATGATGCTTGATGAAGTTTGGAATGGCTGTGGCAGGTTCTTAAAATTAGACAACAATGAAGTACACTGCATGGATTAACTCTTTCATGAGTGATTTCTCTGTAGCATATAAGTAAATTGTTTTATCATGAGATGCAATTTGTCACATCTTCAGTCTCCACTTTATAATTCTAGTTCTCTTGCTATTTTCCCCACATTTGCAGTTAAAACACGAACATGGAAGAGCACTAATCACAGATCACCATAACATATATAACAGTAATGAAAAAAAAGGTCTGAAATATTGTAAGAATTACCAAAATATTATGCAGAGACCTGAAGTAACACTATTGGAAAAATGGCATCAATGAACTTGCTTAACACCACAGATTTGCCACAAACCTTCAATTTGTAAAAACAAAAAAACAAACAACAACAACAAACACATATTTACAAAGTGCAATAATCTGAAGCTTGGTTAAAGGAACTGTGCCTGTCTCTAATATATAGGGTTAAGTTGAACATTAGGTGAAAGAACATATGTAAGTGCCACAGAATGAAAGCTTAAGATCTAAATTACCATCTGTTTTTTCTTTCTGTTGAGATATTCTGGCTCAGATGGTTAAGTGTCTGTCTACAATGTGGGAGACCAGGGTTTGACCCCCTGGGTTGGGAAGATCCCCTGGAGAGGAAATGGCAATCCACTCCAGTACTATTGCCTGGAAAATCCCATGGACAGAGGAGCCTGGTAGGCTACATGTAGTCCATGGGGTCGCAAAGAGTCGGACATGACTGAGCGACTTCACTTCACTTCACTTCATACCTCAAATACATGTACACAAAAAAATTGTTGATTTTGCTTTTTATTTTTCTGAAGATATCATTGTTTACTGGAGCAAGATTAAGAATAAAGGACTGGGTATTTTATAAATATGAATTAATCCACACCGGTAGTGGTTGTATCATGCTCGTCATGCACAGGGGCTCAGTCATGTCTGACTGTTTGTGACCCCATAGACTGTAGCCTGCCAGGCTCTGTTCACAGGATTTCTCAGGCAAGAATACTGGAGTAGGTTGCCATTTCCTCCTCCAGGGGAACTTCCCCACCCAGGGACTGAAACTGCATTTCTTGCATTGGCAGGTGGATTGTTTACCACTGAGCCAACTGGGAAGCCAGGGGTTATATCACCTTTTATTAAAGTACTGATTCATCGTCTATGTCTAAACCAACATTAAAATGAGTAGATTAAAAAAATCACATTTTGCTTGCTCTCAATGTTCTGGTAACTTTTACTTTTTTCATATTATTTAGTGAATATTTGCTATAGTCAAACTTGAATTTATAAACAGAAGTTAGGTTGTTCTCACAATTACTTATTTCATCTTCAGTTCAGTTCAGTTCAGTCGCTCAGTTGTGTCTGACTCTTTGCGACCCCATGAATCGCAGCACACCAGGCCTCCCTGTCCATCACCAACTCCCGGAGTTCACTCAGACTCACGTCCATTGAGTCAGTGATGCCATCCAGCCATCTCATCCTCAGTCATCCCCTTCTCCTCCTCCCCCCAATACCTCCCAGCATCACAGTCTTTTCCAATGAGTCAGGTCTTTGCATGAAGTGGCCAAAGTACTGGAGTTTCAGCTTTAGCATCATTCCTTCCAAAGAAATCCCAGGGTTGATCTCCTTCAGAATGGACTGGTTGGATCTCCTTCACTCCAAGGGACTCTCAAGAGTCTTCTCCAACACCACAGTTCAAAAGCATCAATTCTTCCGTGCTCAGCCTTCTTCACAGTCCAACTCTCACATCCATACATGACCATAGAAAAACCATAGCCTTGACTAGACAGACCTTAGTCAGCAAAGTAATGTCTCTGTTTTTGAATATGCTATCTAGGTTGGTCATAACTTTTCTTCCAAGGAGTAAGTGTCTTTTAATTTCATGGCTGCAGTCACCACCTGGAGTGATTTTGGAATCCGCAAAAATAAAGTCTGACACTGTTTCCACTGTTTCCCCATCTATTTCCCATGAAGTGATGGGACCGGATGCCATGATCTTCGTTTTCTGAATGTTGAGCTTTAAGCCAACTTTTTCACTCTCCACTTTCACTTTCATCAAGAGGCTTTTTAGTTCCTCTTCACTTTCTGCCATAAGAGTGCTGCTTAGGTTGCAATTAATTCTTACAAATGAAATTATATATTATTTGTAGATACTTTTAAATTCTTTTTTTTTTCTATAGAAAACTGAAGCAAACAAAAGTTGGAAGATTCTGCCACTGCAATATGATACATAAACATCACAACATCAGCCTTAAGCAGTGATCCAACTACTCTTTAGTCACCTGGTTGGAATATATTTAATAAGCAATTATTGCAAGAATTAGCAATAATTAAAGCTCATGTTATAAAATCAGTTCTATTGTACCTTCTGATATTATTCTTAAATTATGTGCTACTCTTAAATGTATATGCTTTATTTTCCTTATTTGCATCTTAGATAAATATATATTACCCCTGAATTTCTTCTGAGCTCAGATATAGCTGCACTGATTTTTAAACTATACTTCCATTTATTTTTCCACACTGAGATCATATATAACTGCACAGAGAGATATACTTCAAAAAAAATGTAGTGCTATCCAGAGTGTCTGAGATATTCTTCATTTCAAATGTATGAAATAAATTGTGTTTGAACGTTGGAAGTCTGTCTTCCTAAACTCTAGGGTCCATGAGTAATTATGACCTGTCTTCATTTGCATAACTATCATAAACATGAAGATACCATCATTATGATTATTTATTCCCTAGGTTACTATCATTCCCTCTTCACCAAGTAATTCTTTCTTGTTTATTCCTTGAGATTGTTTGAAAAACCTTTCACCAAAAAAAATACATTTTTAGTTTCCCTATTAATTAGAATTAAAGACTTTCAATATCTTATATTACAAAGTAAAGTAACAGAATGCATGACCTTATCCTAATCCTCAGAAAATATACAATTGTCATTAAGTGAGTTAAAATGAAAACAAATCCATGACCTCCATAACTACTTGGAAGAACTTTATGCTAATCTTCAATATTTGGAAAGCTGTTGTATTCATATCTGCCATTCTCAGAAAAAATAAAAGTTTCAGCAATATAAGGAAATAGTTAGATTATTTTGTTTTACCAAATAGGGTATCTCAAGCAATTGCTGAATGGACAGATTTCCCTTATATTCACAGTGGCTTGCTTTGGAGTCAGCTTTGTAATCTGTTTTAGGAAAATATTAGCCATATACTCTTTATAGCTTGGTTGTTTTAAGTCTACATCGAAATTAAAATTCATTCAGTCATGTCCAACTCTTTGCGACCCCATGGCCTATATAGTTCATGGAATTCTGTAGGCCAGAATACTGGAGTGGGTAGTCTTTCCCTTCTCCAAGGGATCTTCCCAATCCAGGGATTGAACCCAAGTCTCCTGCATTGCAGGCAGATACTTTACCAGCTGAGCCACAAGGGAACCCCATAATAAAATCACTTACTTTCATCTTTTCATTTGAATCTTCCCCAACATTGATGTAGTCAACTATAGGCAGAAATTGAGGCAGCTGATAAAAGTCAATTACTCTGATATAGAACTCTAATACATTACTGTATTCTACTGTTGGGTTTCCAGAAATAATTTTAATTGAGTGTCTCCTTGACATATTTTGCTGGTCCAGTTATGCTTTGTATTGTATTTGTTTTATTGTTGCTATTGTTTGCTTTTTTTTTTTTAACAAAGAGAATAAACAGTATCTTTTCCTCTTTATGCATTCAACATACTTTTCACAAGAAGCATGTTTTAATTACTTTTACAAAAGAAATATAAGGGTAAACTTTGGACACTACTAGTTTAGACATCACTATAGAAAAGCATTAACAAAAACAATTATTTAAGGAATCCACCACCCTGACTTCTTCAATACCTCTGCAGTTTGTATTATTCAGATAATAGTTTCATCATCCTATTCATAAGGCAGATCCATAGATACTTTTAAATTCTTTTTTTTTTCTATAGAAAACTGAAGCAAACAAAAGTTGGAAGATTCTGCCACTGCAATATGATACATAAACATCACAACATCAGCCTTAAGCAGTGATCCAACTACTCTTTAGTCACCTGGTTGGAATATATTTAATAAGCAATTATTGCAAGAATTAGCAATAATTAAAGCTCATGTTATAAAATCAGTTCTATTGTACCTTCTGATATTATTCTTAAATTATGTGCTACTCTTAAATGTATATGCTTTATTTTCCTTATTTGCATCTTAGATAAATATATATTACCCCTGAATTTCTTCTGAGCTCAGATATAGCTGCACTGATTTTTAAACTATACTTCCATTTATTTTTCCACACTGAGATCATATATAACTGCACAGAGAGATATACTTCAAAAAAAATGTAGTGCTATCCAGAGTGTCTGAGATATTCTTCATTTCAAATGTATGAAATAAATTGTGTTTGAACGTTGGAAGTCTGTCTTCCTAAACTCTAGGGTCCATGAGTAATTATGACCTGTCTTCATTTGCATAACTATCATAAACATGAAGATACCATCATTATGATTATTTATTCCCTAGGTTACTATCATTCCCTCTTCACCAAGTAATTCTTTCTTGTTTATTCCTTGAGATTGTTTGAAAAACCTTTCACCAAAAAAAATACATTTTTAGTTTCCCTATTAATTAGAATTAAAGACTTTCAATATCTTATATTACAAAGTAAAGTAACAGAATGCATGACCTTATCCTAATCCTCAGAAAATATACAATTGTCATTAAGTGAGTAAAATGAAAACAAATCCATGACCTCCATAACTACTTGGAAGAACTTTATGCTAATCTTCAATATTTGGAAAGCTGTTGTATTCATATCTGCCATTCTCAGAAAAAATAAAAGTTTCAGCAATATAAGGAAATAGTTAGATTATTTTGTTTTACCAAATAGGGTATCTCAAGCAATTGCTGAATGGACAGATTTCCCTTATATTCACAGTGGCTTGCTTTGGAGTCAGCTTTGTAATCTGTTTTAGGAAAATATTAGCCATATACTCTTTATAGCTTGGTTGTTTTAAGTCTACATCGAAATTAAAATTCATTCAGTCATGTCCAACTCTTTGCGACCCCATGGCCTATATAGTTCATGGAATTCTGTAGGCCAGAATACTGGAGTGGGTAGTCTTTCCCTTCTCCAAGGGATCTTCCCAATCCAGGGATTGAACCCAAGTCTCCTGCATTGCAGGCAGATACTTTACCAGCTGAGCCACAAGGGAACCCCATAATAAAATCACTTACTTTCATCTTTTCATTTGAATCTTCCCCAACATTGATGTAGTCAACTATAGGCAGAAATTGAGGCAGCTGATAAAAGTCAATTACTCTGATATAGAACTCTAATACATTACTGTATTCTACTGTTGGGTTTCCAGAAATAATTTTAATTGAGTGTCTCCTTGACATATTTTGCTGGTCCAGTTATGCTTTGTATTGTATTTGTTTTATTGTTGCTATTGTTTGCTTTTTTTTTTTTAACAAAGAGAATAAACAGTATCTTTTCCTCTTTATGCATTCAACATACTTTTCACAAGAAGCATGTTTTAATTACTTTTACAAAAGAAATATAAGGGTAAACTTTGGACACTACTAGTTTAGACATCACTATAGAAAAGCATTAACAAAAACAATTATTTAAGGAATCCACCACCCTGACTTCTTCAATACCTCTGCAGTTTGTATTATTCAGATAATAGTTTCATCATCCTATTCATAAGGCAGATCCAACACATTCAAGTCTCCTAAAAACTTCTGCTTATTTATGATTGTTGCCCGTTCTCTCTTTCTGGAAATTCTCTTCTTATTTACAAGGTCCAATTTTCCTCCCATATTTATTTCATTTTTTACATTGCTTTCTTCCTCCAATCATCTCTTACATTTTCTTTTATCAAATCCTTTTATATGTATCTTCCTCTGTGACCTCATACACAATATGATTTACATTCCATATAATCACTGATTAATCTCAGAGCAAGATCTCCCACTCAATCATTTCTGTTGTTGAGTCTCATCAGTAAAGTTTAATTCACATACAAAGCACTTCCACATAGATATCTCAAAGCAAGATATTGATGATATGATCTTGTCCTCCTGTTTTCCTTGTCTCAGTGAATGGACTCACTCAGCCAGTATCATTCAAGGAAATAGTTTCTGATCTCACTCATCTTGTTCTTTGAATCATCCATAAGGAGTTATAAAATTTACTCTCTTAACATCTCTTATATCCATTCCCTTCTCTCATTTTCATTGGTCAATACCTTAGTTTAGGATTTTTCATTTTAATCTGAACAACTGGACTAACCTCCTAATAAATTTCACAGCCATTCTTGTGTTCCTTTCCATTCTCCACACCACAGCCAGAGTGATATTCCCACAACGTTCACTGGCAAAGCCATGTCTCCCTTTATAGTTCTTCAGTGAGTTACTACAGGCTTAAATATCTTAACATGGAGCCAAAGATATTTCCTGCTCTGGCTGGTACCCACTTTTACAGTTTTGTCTCCTGGGAATTCTTTAGCTATTTCTTCTTTCTTATCAACACAAAACTCTAGAATTTCTCTAGAAATGCCTGCTGTTGGGAAAGCAACTTATTTTGCACTATGCTTTCCACTTAGTATCTACTGCCTGCACCAAAACATATGCATGTGTTTCCCGGTAGCCAAACAAGCTTTGTAATTCAGGTGTGAGTGTGTGGATGTATGTGTGTGGATGTGTTATCCACCTCAGTGTTGTTTCTCTTATCTCAGCCATATTCATGTGCATACTTAAGTGCAGAACAATATTCATACTCATGCTTATGTTTTCTCGATTTTAAGTACTCTGAGGTTAGACTGGCCCATATTTTTGTTCTCCTGCAGGGTGAAGCAAATAGCAAGAGACTATACATATGGATTGTTTGAAAGGATAAGTAAAACTATAGTGAATAATACCTGAAGATATATCACAATGTATCATATTTAAATATCTCCTGAAAATAAGTAGATAAGATTTTTTTTTCATTCTCTTGTCACATAAATATACCACCAGAAATGCAGATAATGCCTGTTAGAAGTGATTTATCTGCTTATCTTCATAACCACTGACACATGGGACACCTGGTTACAGAAATAGCCCATTTAAAAAATTGATTTCACTGAAGTTATATTTAAAATTGTTGACATATGTTGCCTCTGTATTATTTCCCTCTCAGACAGTCCTTTCTCCTTTCCATATCATCCTACGATGCTCATGGGGAGAATCCTTCCTTCATCCATTGATCTAGGTCCTCAGCTATTCATAGTGTCATCTCTCCTGAGTATCCTTACTTAACAGTAATCCTCCCTTTGACACTGTGATCTACAAAACTCTCATCTATTCCTATTGTTTTCTCAGATGGTAGTTAAAACCCTTATTTGAATAATATTTGCTTATTGCAATAGCCTCAGAAAGTTACTTTTTTTCTCACAAAACTTTTCTCTGGGGACAAGGTAAGAATTTTCCTAGATTTACACTATCCTTCCAGACTTCAACCTTACTTATTATTGTTCTTCTTTACATAAAACCATTTTCTTGGAGATTCAGACCACATAGCAAGGTTTTCACCGTCACCTCCTGTGGCAGAGAATGCTGATGCTGGCAAATACTCCCATTTCTCCTCTTTCTCAAAGGTGGAGAGATATTCTCAATTCCCCAGCTCTCTTGCAATCGTGTTGTGCTTTCTTCTGAGTTGTAGGCAGTGGAAAGTCACTGAATTTGAAGTGTACCATTTACAGGGCTGGCCTGTGAAATTTCTCATTTGAACTCTCCTCTCCCCCCTCTCTCCCTCCTCTGTCAGCCAGATGAAGCAAATTCCAAGCTGCCCAAGGGTGTGGACAAATCCTGGCTACCTCTATCACCCTGTCTCACATTCATTTGCACACAGAGCTTTCTTCTTTTAATGAAAGAAATTTGAAGCTAATAAGAATAGCTATGGGACTTCCTTGATACTGGGGATGTGGGTTCAGTCCTTGGTGGGGGAACTAAGATCCCACATGCTTCAGAGGAACTAAGCCCTCCCATCACAACTACCGAAGCCCGCATGCTCTGGAGCTCAAGTACCACAAATAGAGAGGCCATGACACCAAGGAAAAACACTGCTTGACATGACAAAGATCCCACATGCCATAACTAAGACCCAACACAGCCAAATAAATCAATATTTCAAAAAATAATAGCTATTGTTACTGTTCTTAGTTAATGTGTATGTGTGTTAGTCACTCAGTGGTGTCCGACTCTTTGCAACCCCATGGACTGTAGCCCGCCAAGCTCCTCTGTCCATGGGATTCTCCAGGCAGGAATACTGGAGTGGATTGCCATTCACTTCTCCATAAGATCTTTCTGACCCAGGGATTTAACCCTGGTCTCCTGAATTGCAGGCAAATTCTTTACCATTTGAGTTATAAGGATAAATACATCTTCTAAATACCAGTTTACAATCATTAATTCCAAGAAGAATGTAATGATTCACTCATTTTGTTTCTATTTCCACAATTTTCATTATCCCAGATAACTTTATTACATTCTGAATTTTTTAATATTTTAATGACTATAATTTCCCATAATTTTTCTTCAATAAACTACTCCTGAGGCCAAAGGCAAGTTTTATAATCCTATAATCTGAACTACGTCCTAAATCTCTCTCTCTGATAGCAAATTCTTATCCTCATGAAGTATTTTCTTTTTCACTTAGTTTCATATTAAACCTCCCAATATATTTTTTTTCATACTATGCTTCTTGGCTTTACTTTCCTAATGAACTTCATCATTATGTTTGGCCATTTCTTCTTCTTGATATCTTCAGACTCTGTTTTCCTGATTTTCTTCTACTTCTTCCTGAACATATCTGCAACCTGCAATCTCTCTAATCACAAATATTTCCATCTTCTGAGTTGCTGAGCTTTCCTGGAGAAAAGTCACATAACTCTGCCAGATGGGGCAGATTTATAGTTCCAATTTCAGTTGGGTCCTCAAAATTGCTTTCAATTCATTTACTCAAATGACTCTGAGCTTAATGGCTCTGACCTGTGAAATGGTATGAGCCCAGCTCTCCCTTCCTCAGCATTCTATACTTATTTCTGAGTCTTTTGCACACACAGTTGTGAATTTATGAACTGTGATCCCCACACTGCATTACCCTGGTCTCTACTCCTACTTCAGCTTCCACTTGAACACACCTACTCTGCACACAGCTGCTTGCGGAAATCTCACCACTGCCAATCTCTATCTTGATGTCATAGCATCACCACCAGGAATGCTATCACTCAATGCTCTGAGTACCTTTCTCCCTTGCAGTTAGAATGATGTAAAGCTCACCTGGTGGCAGAAAAAAGTTTTCCTCTCAACCTGTGATCACATGTGATCATCTGAACATCAAAGTAGCTGGGTTCCCAGGAAGAGATTTGCATTATTTTCCAATCGAATCCTGGGAACTTGTGGCCTCCACCTCTTCATCTAGCTGCTCAAGTTTTTTCCCTGGTGCCACAAAGGAAATAGATATGTCATCATTTAAGCTCTATACAGTCAACAAAGACAAGACAGGGAGCTGACTGGGGCTCAGATCATGAACTCCTTATTGCCAAATTCAGACTTAAATTGAAGAAAGTGGGCAACACCACTAGACCATTCAGGTATGACCTAAATCAAATCCCTTATGATTATACAGTGGAAGTGAGAAATAGATTTAAGGGTCTAGATCTGATAGATAGAGTGCCTGATGAACTATGGAATGAGGTTCGTGACATTGTACAGGAGACAGGGATCAAGACCATCCCCATGGCAAAGAAATGCAAAAAAGCAAAATGGCTGTCTGGGGAGGCCTTACAAATAGCTGTGAAANTTGCCGGGAGAAATATCAATAACCTCAGATATGCAGATGACACCACCCTTATGGCAGAAAGTGAAGAGGAGCTAAAAAGCCTCTTGTTGAAAGTGAAAGAGGAGAGTGAAAAAGTTGGCTTAAAGCTCAACATTCAGAAAACGAAGATCATGGCATCTGGCCCCATCACTTCATGGGAAATAGATGGGGAAACAGTGGAAACAGTGTCAGACTTTCTTTATTGGGCTCCAAAATCACTGCAGATGGTGACTGCAGCCATGAAATTAAAAGACATTTATCCTTGGAAGAAAAGTTTTGACCAACCTAGATAGTATATTCAAAAGCAGAGACATTACTTTGCCGACTAAGGTCCGTCTAGTCAAGGCTATGGTTTTTCCTGTGGTCATGTAGGGATGTGAGAGTTGGACTGTGAAGAAAGGTGAGTGCCGAAGAATTGATACATTTGAACTGTGGTGTTGGAGAAGACTCTTGAGAGTCCCTTGGACTGCAAGGAGATCCACCCAGTCCATTCTGAAGGAGATCAACCCTGGGATTTCTTTGGAAGGAATGATGCTAAAACTGAAGCTCCAGTACTTTGGCCACTTCATGCGAAGAGTTGACTCATTGGAAAAGACTCTGATGCTGGGAGGGATTTGGGGCAGGAGGAGAAGGGGACGACCGAGGATGAGATGGCTGGATGGCATCACGGACTCAATGGACGTGAGTCTTAGTGAACTCTGGGAGTTGGTGATGGACAGGCAGGCCTGGTGTGCTGCGATTCATGGGGTCACAAAGAGTCGGACACGACTGAGCGACTGAACGGAACTGAAGTGAACCCTAAACTCTCTGTCTTTGTCCTCCAGCTCCTCCTCTAACAAAGATATCTTTTCTACTATTGGATTTCAAAAAGATAATTGAAGACAAACAGAGATAGAGTGTCCAGGTTAGATTAATGGTGTGACCAACTGAAAAAAAATGCACAATCTAAATGTTGAGAATTATGTTTTATTTGGTGGGCAAAAATAAGGACTTGAAATCCGAGAGTTAGCTTCTCAGATGTCTCTGAGAGACTACTCAGAAGAGGTAAGATAGAAGCCATAGTAAGACTAAATGGTTGGAACATCAAAAAAAAGTGTTAATTAATGATCTCAAGGTAATGAATTTAGCACTTTTCTGTGTATGGGAAAGTGCAGAATCTGGACTCATTGAAGTCATCCATTTGATATACACCTCCGCTATCTGCAGCCAGTATGCTGTGCTTTCTCCTCCTGAGGCTCCTCTGGTACACCTTCGGGGGTCATGACAGCAATGGCAGATTGCTGATGGTAGGCATCCTGCTTCTACCCTGAGTTCCCTCAAGGCTCACACTCAGGGGGCGGCTGTAATGTGATGGCTTGATGGCTGCGACATTTGTTTACTGAAGTGGCAAGCAACAGTTTTTCACTGACACTGTTTCATTTTGGGTGTAATAAGTCAAATAGTCTTTGTTATCCTTCTCTGTGACCTATCAACTGATTATAAATGAAGAATACTCTATTCAAGGCTTCAAATAAAAATAATTTTGGATGTACAAATCTAGAGGGAAAAACAGTTTCTCCTTGCATTCCTTCAAAAACATTCATTCATTAAACAAGCAATTTTCTTAGGGCTATACTAGCTGAGGTAGACATACATATTTTCAATGCTTACTTTCTGTCTCGAAGGCAGGCACAATATAAGAATTCAGCTGTTCAGTAGAGAAATAAGTAGAATAAAATGTTTAAATTGCTGTGATAAAAGTTGGTATAACATGAGGTCATAAAGAGGAGAGTGAATAATTTAATTTGAAATAGAAAACAAAAGCTTCTCAGAGAAAATTATATATGAGAAGTTCAAATTTGATTTTGTAAGTAGTAGTTATCTCTCTTATATAAGATTATTGAAAGCATCAGATTTTGTAAAACACACAGAGTCATTTTAACAAGTTTAAGAATGTAAAATATAATGGCTTCTTTTTTTCCTACACAGATGACTGTATACATAATTACACAAGTGTATTTAACAGAAGGTTAAAAGCCTCTGATGAAGACAGAATATCTTTGTCATTGTTTTTATTCTTACCATGCCATGAATCGGTCCTACCACATCTGTATAGTAAATATAATCCAACAATAGTTTTTCTCCTTCCTATCTCTCACTCACCTGACCTGAAACTTCATTATTTTAATTACAAACACTTAGAAAGCACCTATTTATGTGTAGGAACAGTGCTGTATGCTACAATTGAGAAGACAAAAGGGGTGTGAGTGTGTGTGTGTGTGTGTTGACAGAGAAGTCTTGGTCTTTGTCCACAAGCAGTTTACTTATGATGTAAAGGAAAAAATATTTTCTTTTGAGACAGACCTTCCTTTTTTTTTTCTCCAAAAGAGAACACTGGTATTTAGTTGTATGTGTGTGTGTGTTTGTGTGTGTACATTTAGTTGCTCAGTTGTGTCCAACTCTTTGCAACCCTATGGGCTGTAGCCTGCCAGGCTCCTCTGTCCATGGGATTCTCCAGGCAAGAATACTGGAGTGGGCTGCCATTTCCTCCTCCAGGAGATCTTCCCAACCCAGGGATCGAACCCACATTTCCTACATCTCCTTCATTACAGGTGGAGTCTTTACTGCTGAGTGAATGGGAAAATGTGCTTCTTTTTAAATTCCAACATTTAAGTCTTGTGTCAGCTAAAAGATGATAATCATTCTCAGCTTGAAGAGACTTGTTGAAATCAGACAGAAGTAAAATAATAAACAATATTAGAATGGCATGCTCTGGTAGAGAATACAGCCCCAGAATGTTATTTATAGTGAGATATACATGAGTGCCACTATTTATCATAATACTTCTTTAGATACTATGTGAAAGAAAATAAAATGTATCTAGAAAGAATATTAAAAAATAAAATTTATGTAATGAATCGTTACATGAAAAAGCTTTTTTTTTTTTGCCTTTCTGATAGTTGCTTTTTAATTTTTTATTGCTGTTTATTTGGATAAAAGGCCAGCCCTGCCTTGTGATGGCACTTGAAGAAAGCAAACCCCTAAATGCTCTGTAACTGCTTTATTTGCATTATTGCTAAAGGTCACTGTAGGTCCTTAATGAAGTTCATCATTCTGGATTTTCACAAGTAAATAGAGCCACACTATTATGAGACAAACTGGTTTAATAAAGGGGTTTGAGCTTTTGCATACATAGAAAGAGAGTGGGTTGTGCAGGTGAGGGGGCTGAGGCTGAAAGGTTAGAGAAACAGTCACAGAAGTTATCATCATGGCCAGCCAAATGAAATGGTTTAACATGATTGCAGGGAAAATGCCACAATTCTCAATTATATGGATACCATCCTACTACTGTCTCAAACTGCAACAGGAAAGCTGGAAATTGCAGAGAAAGGTGAGCAGCATCCATATTTGGCCAAAAGTATGTTAGGAGAGTGTTAGATCTGGTAGAGAGTGCCTGAAGAACTAAGAATGGAGGTTTGGAACATTGTATAGGAAGTGGTGACCAAAACCATATCCAAGAAAAAGAAATCCAAGGAGACAAAACAGGTTGTCTGAGGAGGCCTTACAAATAGCTGAGAAAAGAAGAGAAATGAAAGGCAAAGAAAGGGAAAGACATACACAACTGAATGCAGAGTTCCAGAGAATATCAAGGAGGGAAAAATAGCCTTCTTAAATGAACAATGCAAAGAAATAGAGGAAAATAATAGAATGGGGAAAAAATTAGAGATCTTTTCATGAAAAATGGACATACCAAGGGAACATTTCAGGTAAAGATGACCACAATAAAGGACAGAAATAGCAAGGACCTAACAGAAGCAGAAAATATTAGGAAGTGGCAAGAATACACAGGAGAATTGTATAAAAAAGGTCTTAATGACCCTGATAACCATGATGGTGTGCTTGCTAATCTAGAGCCAGACATCCTGGAGTGCAAAGTCAAGTGGGCATTACGAAGCACCACTACAAACAAAGCTACTGAAGGTGACAGAATTACAGCCGAGCTAATTCAAATCCTAAAAGATGATGCTGTGAAAGCGCTGTACTCAACATGTCAGCAAATTTGGAAAACGCAAAAAGACCACAGGACTGGAAAAGGCCAGTTTTCATTCCAATTCCAAAGAAAGGTAATGCCAAAGAAGGTTCAAACTACATTACAACTGTGTTCATTTCACATGCTAACAAGTTCAGTTCAGTCACTAAGTCGTGTCTGATTCTCTGTGACCCCATGAATCACAGCACGCCAGGCCTCTCTGTCCATCACCAACTCCCGGAGTTCACTCAGACTCACGTGCATTGAGTCGGTGATGCCATCCAACCATCTCATCCTCTGTCGTCCCTTCTCCTCCCACCGCGAATCCCTCCCAGCATAGTGTCTTTTCCAATGAGTCAATTCTTCCCATTAGGTGGCCAAAGTACTGGAGTTTCAGCTTTAGCATCAGTCCTTCCAATGAACACCCAGGACTGATCTCCTTTAGGATGGACTGGGTGGATCTCCTTGCAGTCCAAGGGACTCTCAAGAGTCTTCTCCAACACCACAGTTCAAAAGCATCAATTCTTCAGCGCTCACCTTTCTTCACAGTCCAACTCTCACATCCATACATGACCACTGGAAAAACCATAGCCTTGACTAGACAGACCTCTGTGGGCAAAGTAATGTCTCTGCTTTTTAATATGCTGTCTGGGTTGGCCATAACTTTTCTTCCAAGGAGCAAGCATCTTTTAATTTCATTGCTGCAGTCACAATCTGCAGTGATTTTGGAGATCCCAAAATAAAGCCTGTCACTGTTTCCCCATCTATTTCCCATGAAGTGATGGGACCAGGTTCCATGATCTTAGTTTTCTGAATGTTGAGCTTTAAGCTAACTTTTCCACTCTCTTCTTTACCTTTCATCAAGAGGCTCTTTAGTTCTTCTTCAGGATAAGAAACAATATTTACAGGACAAGAAGCAATATCTACAACTAGACATGGAACAATAGACTGGTTCAAAACTTGGAAAGGATACTGTATATACAAGGCTGTATATTATCACCATGCTTATTTAACTTATATGCAAAGTACATTATGCAACATACTGGCTTGGAAGATCACAAGCGGGAATCAAGATTGCTGGGGAAAATATCACAACCTCAGATATGCAGATGGTACCACTCTAAAGGCAGAAAGTGGAGAGGAGCCAAAGAGCCTGTTGATGAGCATGAAAAAGGAGAGTGAAAAAACTGGCTTAAAACTCAACATTCAGAATGCTAAGAATGTTTTTTGAACCAAATCATGGCATCTGGTCACATCACTTCATGGCAAATAGGGAAAAAGTGGAAATAGTAACAGATTTATTTTTGGAGGCTCCAAAATTAATGTGGACAGTAACTGCAGCCACAAAATTAAAAGATGTTGCACCTTGGAAGAAAAGCTATGACAAACCTAGACAGTATATTAAAAAGCAGCGACATCACTTTTCTGACAAAAGGTCTGTCTAGTCAAAGCTATAGTTTTCCCAGTAGTCATGTATGGATGTGAGGGTTGAAACATAAAGTAAACTGAGTTTTGAAAAATTGATGTTTTCACACTGTGGATATGGAAAGACTCTTGAGAGTGCCTTGGACAGCAAGGAGATCAAACCAATCAATCCTAAAGGAAATCAACTCTGACTATTCGTTGGAAGATCTGATGCTGAAGCTGAAGCTCCAATACTTTGACCACCAGATGTGAAAATCCAACTCTGGAAAAGACCCTGATGCTGAGAAAGATTGAGGCCAGGATGAGAAGGGGGCAAAAGAGGGTGTGATGATTGGATGGCATCATTGACTCAATGGATATGAGTTTGAGCAAATTCCAGGTCATAGTAAAGGACAGGGAAACCTGGTGTGCTGCAGTCCATGAGATTGCAAAGAATCAGACTAGCGACTGAATAAAAACAACATCTTATGAGATTATAAGGAGTTTTCTTCTGCTTTATATAACAAATGTGATGGCCATTCATTGGCAAATTCTAATTTGGAACCATTGAAGGAAGGGGGTTATAAGAAATGTACCTGACACAATAGTAATATCTAGCTTACTACTAGCACAGGAAGGAGCTGGCATTTTAAATCAGACTTTATATTTGCTACTCTAAGACATTGCCATTCAAAGTCTTTTTATGGTAATAAGTAAATAATTTTGTTATGATTTTGACTGTGTTAATTTAACAAAGTGTTTATAATCTAATTTGAAGTTTAAGGGATTATGACATATATTAAACTTTGATGTCCTAATACAATCATATACTGAAATCTGTTGTTATTCACCAAAATATTTTTAAGCAGTTTATCACATAGAAATAAATTTGAAGCATTTTTATTAAATTGATAATATGGTGAAAAAATATTCAATCTATCACATTATATTAATACTATATTAATAATTTGTGTTATATAAGAATGAACTGTAGTGTTGGACAAGACTCTTGAGAGACCCTTGGACTGTAAGGAGATCAAACCAGGCAATCCTAAAGGAACTCAGTCCTGAATATTCATTGGAAGGACTGAGGCTGAAGCTGAAGCTCCAATACTTCAGCTACCTCATGCAAAATGCTGACACATTGGAAAGACTCTAATGATGGGAAAGATTGAGGGCAGGAGGAGAAGGGGACGACAGAGGATGAGATGGTTGGATGGCATCACCAACTCGATGGACATGAGTTTGAGCAAGCTCTGGGAGTTGGTGATGGACAAGGAGGCCTGGCGTGCTGCAGTCCATGGGGTCATAAAGAGTCAGACACGACTGAGTGACTTATCTGAAGAATGTACTTGTTTTCCTGTGAAATCAAAATATAATTTCAGGCTTCCTTGTTGGCTCAGAGGTAAAGCCTCCACCTGCCAGTGCAGGAGACAAAGGTTCGATCTCTGACCCTGGAAGAGTTTACATGCCATGGAGCACCACATGCTGTGTATCACAGCAACTGAGCCTGTGCCCTAGAGCCTGGGAATCGAAATTACTGAGCCCATATGTTCTAAAGCCCATGCTCTGCAACAAGAGAACCTTCTGTAGTGAAAATCCCGTGCACTGCAACTAGAGAGTAAGCCCCTGCTTCCTGCAACTAGAGGAAAGTTCATGCAGAAATGAAAACCCAGCAAAGCCCCTCAAATAAATAAATACAATTATTTTAAAAACAATGCCATTTCTAGTCTCTAAATATATGCCATGAGCTGATAAATCCCTTATTTTTTGAAAAAGATACAATCTATAAGATGCAATGTGCAAAAGTTTATAGGATATATGTATCATTTATGTATACACGTTTATATGCATTTATGATCACACACGTGTATACACATATATAAATACATGCTGGTGGAGTATGCTTTTATCCAAACTGGTAAATAAACATATCAATAGAAGTTTTCTATTCACAGCAATCCAATTTTCTTATTAAACAACACTATTTTCTTTCTAAGTAAATCCAGTATCCTGAATATGTGAAAATGCTTTATTCTTAGTACCGTCAATATTCCCAGAGGTACAGCAGTGATGCTTTTCTTAAAATAATTCTGCCTTCTGGGCATGAGGCATTTTTCATCATTAAAGAGGAAAAAATCAGTTTTGTAGCTGCTGTTTTATTGTGGGTAGAGCTATGATAAGATACCTTTAAAATTAAATTTCAGCTCCAGGTTGACATTAGAAACAAGGCAGTGTCTGATAGGTGATGAGAAGTTGTCAGTTTTCCTCCCCCTGACAAATTGCCCTCAGCTTCCTGTGAGTAGTTTAGGGTAAGTGAGTTCTGGTATGCAGAGTTCCATATACAAAGGTCTCAGTACTATATGTGTGTGTTGATTATGTGCTGGAAGTGAATATGAGACAAGCTAGTTGTTGGGAAATCAAATTTTATTATTTTAATTACTAAGGTTATTTTAGGAACATTTCTTACAGATGAATAAAAACTCATTCAGAGTTAGGCATGAAAAGGCAAGTAGAATTCATTCTAAGTGGTAACTGCCATGAAAAAATGAATTTTTGAAGCTTAGGCTAGAGTTTTGAGGGAAATTTCTATTCTCTTGTTAGGCTAGTAGTCTGTCTCAATATATCTTAGCCTTACATTTCTTTTTACTAAATATCACTGCTAAACGAATATGTGTGTGGTAGGGTAGGTGGTACCCACTCCAGTGTTCTTGCCTTGAGAATCCCAGGGACGGGAGAGCCTGGTGGGCTGCTATCTATGGGGTTGCATAGAGTCGAACATGACTGAAGTGACTTAGCAGCAGCAATAGCAGCAGCAGCAGGGTTGGTGGTATGAGTGTGTACAAGGTTATAGCCCGAACACAGAAAGGAACTTGTAATCAAGATGCTTCGGCACCGTTTTTGATTCTTAAGCAGGGGCACACATGGGCGCGCATACAGCCACACCCACTTCTCATTCTAGGTGGTCATATATTTCTTAGGAAATTATGTAATAAGTTGTATCTCAGAAAATGAAGGTAATACCTAAATATTAGAAGATCTTCACTCTATCCACAATCAAAGCAAAAATAAAAAATTAAAAAGGAGGATACAATATGCATCATCCCCTAAGGAAACCAGAGGGAGTTTCCTCCTTCCCTGATCTCTAAAAGTTGAGACACAAAGAAGTGCTCCTATTCTGAACCTTTGGGTAGTAAACAAGCAGCACAAAGGTAAATAGCGGATTATACAATTGGCTTATGGAGGCAGATCCAGAGGAAGTGTTGCTGGCATCGGGTAGTGGCAGCTGCTGTGTCAGACAGCAGTGTCTGTGCCCTGTGGTGCCAGCCACATCCCCTTTGGCAATGGACTCTGCCTGCTCCTTGCTTCATGCCCTTGGTTGCAGGTCTTAGAGCCTAGCATTCCATTCTATTGCCTAATTGTCTTGGGCCCTCCCCACGCTATGAGCTAAGCAATACATTTTGTATGACAATTTTCCTTTTCTATCTTAGTTATTCATTCTGTGGCTTGAAACTGGAGAGCTTCAACCCAAAGATAAATTGCAAAACTATATTCATAGGTGCATGCTAATTTACAATTGTCATCACACATATATAAACTCACATTTGAATATGTATGTGTGTTCTTGGATTTTAACATTTTCATTTCTTATATTTTATATGTGTTTCTTTTAAACACTGGAAAAGCAAATATATTTTATCATCCTCCTGATTTTCTTATGCTGAAAGATTTAAACTATTTAAACTGATTACTGATTATTTTAATTTTTTATTTATAGCTCTATTTTATGCTTTCTATGGGTCTTTATTTTTATTTTTCTATTCTGTTTTTCTTTTGAATAGTAGAGTATTTTAAAGTTGTCTTTTATTTTGCCTTATGAATAAAGTGTTGCATTTTGAATTGTTTAGCAAAGTTCTACTGCTAACAAACTCTTGTGAAAATCTTTTTATATATGGCCACATTTAATAGTTTTAGAGCCTGGTATATGAGTACACCTGGAGACTCCTAGCTCTGCTTACCTACCTACAATTCTGACATCTTGAGTCTTGAGTACCTGAGTGTGGAAACGTTGTCCATGTAATCATGCTTTCTTCAAATTTCCCCCATCTCTTCAAACAGCCATCATTTGGCTGCTACTCAAGCCCAGGTGTGCAACAAGAGTTACAGCAGAGATTTTGTCCAGCCTGTAGTAGATAAATCTTGGGAAATGCCCTACATAAGCTGAAAAAGTAAGTTGAAGCTCCTACAACACATCTTTTTCCCCATCTCAAGTCCAGTATATTTTTGGTGCTACTGATACCATATACTTTGGTATTCTTTTTGTTTCAAGAGCAACTCAATTTTTAAAATACCTTAAAACTCCATTAATTTTAGTCTAAAAATGCATTTGTCCTTAATGTCTCAGAAAAGAGCAACATCAGTTGCTAATTTACCCATTGTACCGAGTTGAAAGGTCATAAATCCTTAACATCCTTTTTCTCTCAGAATCTAGATCTAGCAGCAAATCTTACTGAGAATAGCTATGCTATTCATAGCTCTGGAACCTGCACTCTTTATTCGTATTATCATTTTTATATGGACATAATAATATAATAATAATTCCTTCTGCACAGTTCTATGAAATATCCTTCAGATTGACTATCCAGTTTCATCCTCTCCAATTCAATCTCCACACCACTACCAAAGATTTTCCTTAAACAAAACTTGATCATGTGGTTATCCTGGTAAAACATCTCCATGAAGTTATCAATCTTAAATAAACATTTCTCAGTATGATATTCAAGGTCTCCCTTTTTCCCCTCACTTGTGCTTTATATTCTAACAACGCTGTCTTCTCAATTTTGAGTCATTCCAGATACTCTTCTCTGACTAGAAAATGTATATTTCAGTGTTTAAATGGTCTAATTTCTACTTTCCTACAGTTCTCATCACAGTTGTTAGTTCTTTGATGTCCTACCTTAACCAATTAAACTAGATTAGTTTCTCACAGCGTGAGTAACTTACCCAATCATATTGCTTAACAGAGGGCATTATACCTCATTGATAACTAAACCTCCTTCAGTGAGAGAGGGACTGAATTGGTTTCATTTAGCTGCATTCCAGAAGAGGGTGCAGAGGATGAGATGGCTGGATAGCATCGCCGATGCAAGGAACACGAACTTGGGCAAGCTCTGGGAGATAGTGAGGGACAGGGAGGCTTGGCGTGCTGCAGTCCATGGGGTCGCAGAGAGTAGGACACAACTGAGCAACTGAACAACAACTAAGCAGAGGACTGAATGTTTAGATATTTAGTGGAGGACCGAGGAGCCTGGCAGGCTACAGTGCATGGGGTGCAAAGAGTTGGACACGACTTTGCAACTGAACAATAACAACAATTTAGTATAATAGTTCAAGTCTTGAAAATGCAGATGAACAAGTGGGATGGTGTACTATGTTCTTAGAGAGGGAGATTTGACGTCATAGGAAATAAAATTGTCTGAATGACTGAACAACTGAAGAGGGTGTTGGCTACAGAAGTCACTTAGTCAATACTTGCTGCAGTGAGTTGAATTACCCTTTTATCAGTATAATCAATAAAATTTATGACTTTAGGTGTGATTTTTCACAGGTTTATATACCATAGGCTGGGAACTTAAAGTTTATAATAGAGCATAAGAATTCTGCAGTCAAGTAGGTATGATTTAATCGGCCATGAACGATCTATACCCACTATGAATGTAAGTTGATCGACCTAATGAAATGTAAGCTGCTTACCATTGTCTAATAATTGCTATAGATGATCCTTGGAGTATTTATCCTAATAATTCCTTGAAATTTTATCTCACTTCTCTTCTGCTAAACACTGAAGCCCAATTTCTTGCCTGTAAACAATACTGTTTTCATGATAAATAAGAACAGGATTATCCAATTTGAAAAATACAAGCAAGCATTCTATGAAAATAAATATTCAGTTCCACAAAGATTTCCAGCCTTTGTCAAGCACTAACAGCTTAGTAAGGGCGAGAATGATCAAAATATGTAATTTAAAATAGCACAATAATTCCAATAATAGTCATAATCAGAATGTATGAGTCAGGACTAGCTTGAAAGCTAGGAAGCTTTGATATATTTGATGTTAGAATAATTTATCCCATCCAGTGAATAACATAAAAATCTAATTATTCTAACAGTGTTATCTAAATTTAGTTGGCTATTGTCTAATATCTATAAGCATATAATACTTTAATCTCTCTCTTATATATGTGCTTACATTGATAAAACATAGCTTTTAAATAGTAAAAATGGAGAATTCAAGTCAATTATTTGTGAATAATTTTGTCTCATACATTTTAGTGGTAGATTAATTTCAGCAAAATCTTACACTGACAGTCAGGGTGTGCTTATCTGTACTTTTCTTTCAATATTTTAAAATAGTGTACAGAAATTAAATAATGACTAACTCAATAATTTAAGGCTATTGTCATAATCGTGAAGATTAACTCTGTAGTATAGAAACTAAAATATTTTGCAAAATAAACATAGATATCTTGTCATACCAACGTAAATATTGTGAAACATTTTTCTCTCACAATTTTTCTAATTTGGTAAAAATATTTCTTAAGCAAAATTCAGAGAAATAACTAAAAAGGCAAAGTTTTTCTATTTTTTCCTTCTTATTCTTAATAATTTTAAGTTAGAAAAATATTTCAGAGGCAATACTGAAGTTGCTTTCTAAGTAAAACATTCCCCCCAATACATGCCCACTGTCTTTCTTTTAAGAATAATTTGGAAAAAAACATTATTTGACAACTATAGGCTTCCCTCATGGCTTAGATGGTAAAGAATCTGCCTGCCACTCGGGAGACCTGGGTTTGATCACTGGGTTGGGAAGATACCTTGGAGAAGGAAATGGCAATGGACTTCGGTATTCTTGCCTGGAGAATTCCATGAGGTCTCAAAGAGTTAAGACACAACTGAGTAACTAATACACACCACACTCACACATACACACACGCACAAAATGTCAATATTAAAAAAAAAAAAAAAAAAAGGCATGGCAGTGTCATTCTTCAAGCCTGTCTGTAGATACAGGAAAATCATGTGTTTTTCTTCCTAACAACCTTGAAAACAATGCAAATGAATAACATTTCCCTGAGAAGCAAACACTCTGCAAACTTCACCAGATATGTGTAGCTGGTCAGCAGTGCTGCACATTACAAAGCTGCAGAATGAGCTGGAGTCCATCTCACTGGCTCTGCCCCAGTGGAGAATGACTAGCACTTCACTACAGAGTTCCCTGTCAGACCTAATTCCTGTTTGACATCTTCATTTGACCCAGTCACAGTTTCTCCTCTCCAGGGTTTAAAACAGGGATCAGTATATATATATTTTTAATAATGTCACATTCCAAAGAGTGACTCCAGTGAGGGAACCATTGAGGGTGCAGTTACTCACATATGGACCATCATGCAGGAAGATATTAAGTGAGACAGTAAAGAGATGCTTCCACCAGGGTGCTGAGGATTAATTCAAACAGCTGTGACAGACTTTCATCCAAAGTATGAAGTGGATATGCGTGACTTCATTTCTAATTTACAAATATTATCAGGTTGTTAACTATTCTCACATAATCATACATTGAACTTCAGGGCCCTCTACATTTTGGTAAATGACACTTGTGTGTTGTGTGTGGTTGTTTTTTTTTTTTTTTGTATTTTTCAAAATGGTTTCACGTTGTCTGCATGATGACATAGTTTAGTGAAATTGTATTCTCCAGGGAACAGCAACCAGCTCATTTGCACACTAGTTTCATGAGTGCCCTAACTCCAACAAATGTGACTTTGAGAGTTACAGACTCTTTGAGTTTGCCTTCCCCTCCCTAGTGTCCAGGAACACACACTCTCCCAAGCTGGTTCCAGCTCTTCTTCCTCTACCATCTCCACTCTGCCACAGTCAGCAAGTATTGTGCCCTTTGAGAAGGGATTTGTCCATCTCCACTCCTATGCTTTCATCTAGCTCACTGATTTCCACTGCACGGCAGGGGCAATTCTGGTGATCCCACTGCCTTCCTAACCACAGTGATGCTGGGGACTCACAGGGCGGTGATGCTGAGCACTAACTTCATTCTTCTGAATGGCTACTCAAGGTTCTGCGGAATCAGAATGTATGTTATATGCACCTGAGCCTCTCACAAGTACTGCCACTGGAGGCTTAATAGAAGGACTTGTGTCCCCACTGCTTACCATCAAGTCTGAAATATACTAAGCATCCAGTAATTCTTTAAGGAATGGAGTTTAATTTTGGTTCCTGACACTTACTTTTCTTCCTCAGTCTATAGCCTATTCTTTTATAACAACAGAATAGATGTTTAGGTCTAAAGAGGTAAATAGGACAGTCCTTTCCTTTTGCAGAGCTTTGTTATCACCAAAGTTGGAACAAGTTCAAGAACCAGCAATGCTGTTTTACCTGCAGTGACTGTTCCACATGACACTTATGCATTGTCACTGGCTAACTAAGGAAAAAAGGTAAACTAAGCCTTCCATGCTGACTTTTTTCTTGTCATCTTTTGAACTTCTTTCTCCCTTGCTCCCCTCAATCACATGATTTTATTAGACATACTATATAAATTTGAACCTCAAATGTTCCTAAAACTTGTGTTTTATTTTATTTGAATACCTATATATTTGATAATACCTAATATCAGGAGGCTTTTCAAGGGATTAGCTCTGATAGACAGAGTGCCTGAAGTAGTATGGACAGAAGTTCATAACACTGTACAGCAGGCGGTGATCAAAATCATCCTCAAGAAAAAGAAATGCAAAAAGGCAAAATGGTTGACAAGGCCTTACAAATAGCTGTGAAGAGAAGAGAAGAGAAAGGCAAAAAGGAAGAAAGGAAAGATATATCCATCTGAATGCAGAGTTCCAAAAACTAGCAAGGAGAGATAAGAAAGCCTTCCTCAGTGATCAGTGAAAAGAAATAGAGGAAAACAATAGAATGGGAAAGACTAGAGGTCTCTTCAAGAAAATTAGAGATATCAAGGGAATATTTCATGCAAAGATGGGCTCAATAAAGGACAGAAATGGTAGAGACCTAATAGCAGAAGATATTAAGAAGAAGTGGCAATAATACACAGAAAAACTATACAAAAAAGATCTTCATGATCCAGATAACCCAAAGGTGTGATCATTCACCTAGAGCCATACATCCTGGAATGTGAAGACCAGTGGGCCTTAGGAAGCACCACTACGAACAAAGCTAGTGAAGGTGATGGAATTCCAGCTGAGCTATTTCAAATTCTAAAACGTAATGCTGTGAAAGTGCTGCACTCAACATGCCAGCAAATTTGGAAAACTCAGCAGTGGCCACAGGACTGGAAAAGGTCCATTTTCATTCCAATTGCAAAGAAAGGCAATGCCAAAGAATATTCAAACTATCAGACAATCACACCCATTTCACACGCTTGCAAAAGTAATGCTCAAAATTCTCCAAGCTAGAATATAATAGCACCTGAATTGAGAACTTCCATGTGTTCAAACTGGATTTTGAAAAGGCAGAGGAACCAGAGATCAAATTGGCAACACATAGGCTTCACTGGTGACTCAGCTGGTAAAGAACCTGCCTGCAATGCGGGAGACCTGGGTTTGATCTATGGGTTGGAAATATCCCCTGGAGAAGGGAAATTATTCAAGCCTGGAGAATTCCATGGACTGTAGTCCACAGGGGCGTAAAGAGTTGGACATGACTAAGTGACTTTCATTTTTACTGGATCATTGAAAAAACAAGAGAATTTCAGGGGAAAAAAAAATCTACTTCTGCTTCAATGACTATGCCAAAGCCTTTGATTACATGGATCACAACAAATTGTACAAAATTCTTAAAGAGATGAGAATACCAGACCACCTGACCTGAGAAAATCTGTATTCAGGTCAGGAAGCAACAGTTAGAACTGGACATGGAACAAAGAACTGGTTCCAAATTTGGAAAGGAGTATGTCAAAGCTGTATACTGTTACCTTGTTTATTTAACTTATATCCAGAGCACATCATGCAAAAAGCTGGGCTGGATGAAGCACAAGCTTGAGTCAAGATTGTCAGGGGAAATATCAATAACCTCAAATATGCAGATGACACCAACCTTATGGCAGAATGCGAAGAAGAAATTTAACTGATGAAAGTTAAAGAGAAGAGTGAAAAACTGGCTTAAAGCTCAGCATTCAAAAAACTAAGATCATGGCATTCAGTAGCATCATTTAGTAGTAAATAGATGAGGAAACAATGGAAACAGTGACAGACTTTATTTCATTTTGTGGGATAGGGCTCCAAAATCACCACAGACAGTGACTGCAGGCATGAAATTAAAAGATGCTTGCTCCTTGGAAGAGAATTTATGACCAACCTAGACAGCATATTAAAAAGCAGAGATGTTACTTTACCTACAAAAGTCCATATAGCCAAAGCTATGGTTTTTCCAGTAGTCATGTATGGATATGAGAGTTGGACCATAAATAAAGTTGAGTGCTAAACAACTGATGCTTTTGAACTGTGATGTTGGAGAAAACTCTAGAGAGTCCTTTGGACTGCAAGATCAAACCAGTCAATCCTAAAGGAAATCAACCCTGAATATTCATTGGTAGGACTGATGCTGAAACTCCATTCCTTTGGCCACCTGATGTGAAGAACTGACTCATTGGAAAAGACCCTGATGCTGGCAATGATTGAAGGTGGGATGAGAAGGGGACAACAGAGGATGAGATAGTTGGATGCCATCACCAACTTGACTGACATGAGTTTGAGCAAGCTCCAGGAGTTGATGATGGACAGGGAGGCCTGGCATGCTGCAGTCAATGGAGTTGCATAGAGTTGGACACAACTGAACTGAACTGATATATTTGAAGTATGGCATATGCTATTTTTAAATGGGAGAAATCATATTCATAATAATTGTTTTGTTAACATTCTGTAATATTAAAAATCCAGCCTCAAAATGCAATGAAATGAGACATTTAAGTGATGTTAATGAATTCCAGAGATTTTTGGATGTTTCTTTATGAATTAGCATTATTGGCATGGATAATTAAGTTAATTAAAATATCAGGAGGCTTTTTTCTTCCTTATATGGATTTTAAGTAAAGCATGCCCTCTTTTCTCCCATTTTTTAAAATATTGTCATTATCTCTGTTTAGTCCTAGTCATGATAATTGAGTAGAAAAGTGGAACTAATTCAAAAGAAAGTCTCAGATCTTCTGTTTTCTCAGAATTTAATGAGTATCTGGTGACTTTGACATCCATTACATTTTTTGAATTTGTAAGAAAGTAGGGATGGACAAAAAAAAAAAACTAGGACCAAGAGGCAAAAGAAGCAAAAAATAATCTGTGCATTATGGCTATAGATGTGACTTCCCTAGTGACTCAGACGGCAAAGCATCTGCTTACAATCCGGGAGACCTGGCTTCAATCCCTGGGTCAGGAAGATCTCCTGGAGAAAGAAACGGCAACCCTCTCCAGTCTTCATGCCTGGAAAATTCCATGGTGGAGGAGCCTGGTGGGTTACAGTCCATGGGGTAGCAAAGAGTAGAACATGACTGAACGACTTCACTTTGTGGCTAGAGATATAATACTTTCAAATATCTTTTCATCATTTGCTGAAAATTTAAATGCATGAAGTATTTGCTGGTTTGTTTTGTTAGTGTTTTCATGATAATGGATTTGATTTTTTCCCTACAAGGTATAAATCTGGCTGCAGTTTTGACTCTGCTATATAAAGGTTAAAGTAATACTTAAAATTTTTTCTATAGGTATTCTAAATATATAAAGAGCTATTCTATAAGTATACATTTTATATTTTAATATATGTTTTAAATAGTAGTATAAATAGAGAGATTAGATTTAAAGAGATTATATTTCACAAATTAGAAAAATTAGATTTTACCCATTTTCAGCAAGGCTCTACAGATTTCAATTCCAATTTGGAATGTGGTATGGTATATATGTGGTAAAATACATAAAAATTTCAGCAGCAGTTCCATAGTTGAAAGCATTATATCAGGTTCTGAGTTTATTATTGTTGGGGTTAAGCTACTTTCTGTTAAGAGTTTAAACCTTTCTGATGGCTGACTGCTAGAATTTCACTCAATAAGTGTCCTAACTGCCCAAATGACAAGATGGCTGAACCTGTAGAATCCTAGATTGTGTTTCCAAAAACAAAACTTTAAAATCTTAAAATGTGGCACCTATTTACTTAATGAGTAATAGTTGTGTGTTGCATGTTAGAAAGAATATATGAGAACTCTTGAGCATTTAAAATATTGCTAGGATCGGAGAACTGTGGAATACATGCTAATAGAAATGATGAGTTTGACTAGTTGAATAAATATGTGCACGTATTTTTTTTTTTTTTTTGCAAGCTTTTTGATAGTAATCTACTATTCTTTGGGGACAGTCTCCTTCTGTTTGGTTGGACAAATTCTTTAATTGACTGACTGAGATAAACATCAACATCATCTCTACAAAATGGTATGGAGTGTTTGTCAATTGTTAGCCAAAGAGAGAGGCCAACTGCAAATGCTTAGTTCATGTCTTTCTCATTTGTATAGATTTTTTCTTCTTCTCTGAGAGAAAAAAAAAATTGCTTAAGTCAGAATACCACATATTGGGGAAAAATAACAGGACAAGGATCAACTAATGCCATCCTTTCACATATTTTATACTATTACTTCCACTCAGATTTTAATGGTAATAATGAGAAGTCTAAATCTACTATAATGTAGTACTATGTAATACACAATAAAGGCAGAGACATATATATGTATGGATAAACTGTATTATTGATTTTTTTAATTTAAAATATATTTAATTTTTATGTTGAAAATCTGCATACAAAAATATTCATCATATACAGATGTTCCAAATATTGCCTAAAAATATATGAGCTGCAGATTAATTTTAAAGTTCTCTTTTCAAATGAGGAATCAATATGGTAAATACATTTCTTCAGTGGATTCATGACATCTGGCCTTCCTCTTGCAGTTGGCATCCTTGTCCCCTCTTGTCATTTCAACTCTTTTTCAGTCTATAAATATACACCTCTTCTATAATCTCTTCCATCATAAATGAAACAATAACATCAAAACAACTCTTTCTAACATCATATCCCTCTTTGTTTATTGCATACCAGCATGTGTTTCCATTTCTCTGCTCCACTTCACACAGACATTTGCTGAGAAAGTATTTGTAATACTGTGTCACATCTGCTCACCTTCCATCTCTCCTCAATCTATTCTGCAAGGGCTTTCTTTCCCAGAACGCCACTGAAACTGATCTCACCCATGCCTCCTGTGGCTGATATTGTGCAGATACAGGCTTTATCGTTAATCTGAAGGATATTGAACTTTCAAAGTGCTGGGTGTAACTGATATCTTTGTGCTTTCCACACACTTTGCTTTTGGGTTCTTTCACACTGTTTATCTTTGCTGTTTGACCACCTCACCAGTTGGCACTCAAGGTTTAGGTTCTGTGATGTAGGGCACCCTCCAACTTTTGGTCTTTCTCCTTCCACACCAGCCAACAGTTTCCTTGCTGCTTCTTATTCCACAGCTTGATTAGCACCTGTTAGAATGCTCCAAGGCTAAGTACTGAAACTTCTTCCCTTCCCTATTTATACCCTCTCCTTATATGATCTTGGTCAACATCTCTATTTAAACATTATCTTTATGCTGATGACTCCCAAATTGATATCTTCAGCTTTGACCATCACTCTGAGGTCCAAGAGTATGTAAGGATGTCTAAAAAGCATGTCAGATAATATTGACCAACATAAAATCTTGATCTCACTTCCCACTATAAAGCATTTTCCCTCCCTTAGTCTTTTGCATGTTTTCAAAAATATTGTTGAAAGATTTGTTTGTTCTTATTCTTCACTATTACAAAAGTGCTGCTGAATATGTGGAGCAAATGTCACGTCATCACGGGCACATTCAAAATGAAAGTCTGATTCATATATTGAGGATTCTAACGGTAGCTTCATATTTAGAGAACATTAATTTAATTCTTGATACATGGACCTAACATTCCAGGTTCCTATGTAATATTTCTCTTTCAGCATCGGACCTTGCTTCTATCACCAGTCACATCCACAACTGGGTGATGTTTTTGCTTTGGCTCCATTCCTTCATTCTTTCTGGAGTTATTTCTCCACTGATCTCCAGTAGCATATTGGGCACCGCCCAACGTGGCGAGTTCCTCTTTCAGTATTCTGTCATTTTGCCTTTTCATACTTTTCATGGG
>SJXQ01009756.1:8067-42472 GCA_006408695.1 Aepyceros melampus
TAGGTCAGAGAGGACCGCAGCAGGTCTGAGAAAGGAGACCGGGCCCACATTTAAGGGTGACAGAGGGGGTGCCCGTCCCAGGGCTCCACCTTCCTGGGGGGTGGTGGGGGAAAGGGTCTACCCTGAGGAGTGTTTGCAGGGCAGGGACCCTGATCAAGTGGGAGGGTATGGGCGCGCCCGGTGCCCTCTCCTTCCTGGAGGGGCAGGCTGGTGATGGCGAAGGAGGAGAGTGCCTGGTGGCTGCGCCTTCAGGGTGTGTCTGCTCTCCCTCACGCCCACGGAATGCCAGGGCAACCCTGAACCAGGGAGCACAGGCCTGGCGGGACTCTCCAGGGGCACCTGGAAAGGGCAGAGAAGAGTGGTGCCCTCGTGCCCCTGGGCAGCGTCCGGGGGTCCAGGGACAGGGCAAAGAGGGCAGGAGGGGACAGGGGTGGTCAGGGGCTTCGGTCAACTGCCTCTGACAGGCGCCAGATAAAGCAGCCCTGCTCAAGGACATCCCTAGATGACCAGGGGTTAAGGCTGGGTGCTTCCATTGCAGGGGACGTGGGCTCAGCCCCTGGTGGGGAGTTAAGATCCTGCATGGCTGAAAAAGAGAACTAAACAAACAAACAAAAAACCCCCACAACAACAGCAAAAAAACTGCTGCGTCCCAGTTCCCACAACCACCATGCAATTTAAACTACCCAAACCTGGATGTTCCTGAGAGTGAAAGTAATAACTACCTCAGGACAACAGGAGCAAACTAGGCCTGCTGACTGTCTACCGGGCACTCTGGCGTGTGTGGTCATCCCAGAGCTGGGGCAGGAGGCTGGCGTTCACACTCCCACCCAGGCCTACAGTGACACTCTCCCTGTGACCTGGCCCCAGAGCGCCCTGACCCTCCTTAGACCCGGGCCTGGGGAAAGACAAGGTGTCCCCCATTCGAGGTCCAGCTCCTTTTGCATTTCTGCCATCACTGTTTTCAGAGGAATGACAGCCCTAGGAGGAGCAATCTCCCTCTGGGACCCAGTCGGGGGGCCACCTGGAGAACCCCCAGAGCCTGTCAGCCCTAGAAAGGTGCTTGTAGGCTGGAGTCGTGTTTGCTCACGTGCCCTTGTAAAGTGAAAGTGAAGTCGAGTCCGACTCTTTGTGACCCGTGGACTGTAGCCCACCAAATCCATATATCTCTCCCTTAAGAATTTGAGTATGTTCTACACATTTCATAGGAAGTGAAGTCACTCAGTCGTGTCCGACTCTTTGTAACCCTATGGACCGTAGCCCGCCAGGCTCCTCTGTCCGTGGGATTCTCCAGGCAAGAATACTGGAGTGGGTTGCCATTTCCTTCTTGTGCAGCAAAACCCTGGGATCCCCTCCTGCTTATCCCCCATTTCAACTGGCTGCCAGGAGGTGTCCCCACATTCCCTGCTCCTGGTTTTAGCTCAGCCCTTCCCAGCCTCTGCCTGCCTCCAGGCCTTCCCCTGCCACAAGCACTCAAACCTCCTTAAGCCCAGACCTGAACACAACACTTGTCTGCTTGACAAGCAGACAAAACAAAAAGAACAAAAACAAACAAAGACCCTTCTGTGGGAGGAAAAACAAAAACATCACCACAGAACTCTACTTCCCTGAAAGATAAAGTCCAACACTTCCTCCAAGGACTGACTCCAAGGTAGCTTGCCACCTTGTCTCTAACACCCGCAGGCTTCCTCCGCACTGTCCCTCCCTCATTTGCTGACATCCCCACAAACCTGGAGTGCGCCTCCTCTCTGAGGAGTCCAGCAGCTTCCTTAAGGCCCTTCCTGACCCTGCTGCCTCTGCCCCATTCCCTGAGCTCGGAGTTGCCCCAGGCTAAGTGTGAGAGAGACTCTGCTAGTCTGTCTCCCCCGCAGCTGGAGGTCCAGGGCCCCTCAGCATGCTGTAGACACAATAAACTGCGAGTGACTGACTGATCCTTCCTACTCATGCCCTGTTCTTCCTACTCATGCCCTTGAGGGATGACGGACAAAATGATTTCTCCCTGTGTTCATTCAGTCGCTCAGTCTGTCAGACTCTTTGAGACCCTATGGGACTCTTTGCGGTGCTATGGACTGTTGGCTGCCAGGCTCCTCTGTTCATGGAATTTTCTAGGCAAGAATACTGGAGTGGGTTGCCATTTCCTTCTCCAAGGGATCTTCCCAACCCAGGGATGGAACCGATGTCTCCTGTCTCCTGCATTGCAGGCATATTCTTTACCACTGAGCCATGATTTCCAAGATCCCTGCTAACTCCTGAATCCCAGAATGCCAGAGGTCTATGGTTGGGCACCCATCCTGCTTAAATCCCTTCAACTAAAAAAGAAAAGAAAAAGATAAATAAAAATGGCTCACGGACTCCTGGGAGTTCTCAAAACCCTCTCAGGAGGTCTGTGAGGTCAAAACGATTTTCATAACACTACTGAGAGGTTATTAGCCTTTCACTCTCATTTTCTCACAAGGGTACAGGAGAGTTTTCAAGAGTTATACGTGAATTTGGAAGAGAATTCAGTTGCTTCCATTAAAAAAGTAGAATCATTTTTCTTTAAAATATGTTAACATGTAATGGATTTTTCTTATTTGATAAAATGTGTTTTACACTTCTCAATTCCTAATACACTAAATGTTGTCAATTGCTATATCCCACATCAGCAGAAGCTCTTGGGGTCCTCAGACTTCCATGCCTTCTCCATATTCTCAGTCACCCCTCAGCTTCTCTCTTCTCTCAAGAGTCAACTTTCTGGGGAGCTGTCTACTTCCCTCCCACTAGCTTCTCAGCCCCACCCTGTGGTTCCCCACCACTGATACCACTGAGGACCCCCTGGCATTTCATCCAGTGGACCTTCCTCTGGTCTCACTTCCCTTGAGATCTCAGCAGTGCGACCCTGGTTCTCAGAAAACCACGCTCTCCTGGTTTCTCCTGCCTCTCCAGCTGCTTGTTCCCAATCCTTCTTGCTTTGCTCACCCTACCAGGGCCGGAGGCCTCAGGGTTGGCCTGGGCTTGTTCTTTCTCTCTGCTCCCATGACTTCAAGCACTGTCTTGATGGGTGGACTCCCAAATCTCTACCTCCAACTCATGTGACTTTCCTGAGTCCCAGCCCCACATATCCAGCTGCCACGGGAATACCCATGCACATGCCACTGCCCACAGGTGTCCCCAAGGCAGATCTCCACCCCCGCCCTTTCCAAGGCTGCCACTGCACCGAGAACCCTGGCCCTCTACTCTCTCATCAGCCAGCCACATGCAATCCTGCTGACCTCACTATTTAAACGGCTCTCAAATCCACCCTCCTGTCTTTTCCCACTGCACCCCATAGCTCCAGCCACCTCCCCTCTCCCTGGCCTTTGGCCTTCCTCCTCCAGTCTGACACAGCAGCCAGTGTTCCCTTTTAAGAAGCCTCTTCCCCACTCAGAATCTATAGGGGAGTCCTACTAACCCAGGAGGAATTCCACCTCCACAGCACAGCTCACCAGAGCAGCCAGTGAAATGAGGTCTTGCCACCCATCCTGCCCCATGCCCTCTTCCCCACCACACTGTCCCAGCAGGGCTGATCTTGCACCCCTCTGGTACAAGCTGTTCCTGCCTCTGTTTGCTAGAAACCCCTTCTCAACCTCATAATTTCTCCTCCAGAAAGCCTTCCCTGACCTCCCCTCGATCTCAGGGTCAAGAGCCCTTTCTACATTGAGTACCCTGTTCCCATCGTGACACATTTCAGGCTGAATGGCCACCACTCAGAGGTCTTTGAGGAGCAGGACTGCTCCTCTGTTGTATCTCCAGTGTCTAAATTGGTGCGTGGCATGTAGCAGCACCTTAGTAAATACTTGCTGAATGAATGACTTGAAGTATGTGAGACCACGTGCAGCAGGCAAGTGACCTTCCCCACCCCTACACCCATTCATATAGAGCAGGCTCTGATGTGAGTATCCGGACTGGCTGTCTGGCCCTGCCCTGCCACAGAAGGCAGCTGCCCAGAGTTCCCTGCCTCCCGTCACCTCCTCCTGTTGTGCTGTCCTGACTGAGCTCCCAGAAGAACCTGGCCGGACTCCTTTTCCCATCAATGGCCAAGACACAAGCTGCCAAGACATGGGCACCCTTCCCAGGCACAACGGCTGCCCAACTTGGTCAGAGCTGACCCTGCTGGGGACACCAAGACCAAACCAGGGCACCAGCTATAACGAGAGTGGCGGCAACACCCACCACACAGCACCCCAGGGTAAACAGAGGCTCCTGGAGGTCACTGAGCAAGTGAGGGAGAGGCTGGGTTACAGCCAGGCGCTTCTGCTGCAAAAGCCTTATCTGGCCCCTGCACCCATTCCACAGGTCCAGGAGTAAAGGGTCAATCCACTGAGGGGCCGTTTCCAGTTGAGGAGCCCAGGGCCAGGCTGAGATCTTGGGGTCTGGGACTTGCACCTGGTGGGGGAGGTGGGAGGAGGGCTGGGGGAGGGAAAAGTAGCCAGAGGCAGGCAGATGGCGAACAAACAGCAGACCTGGGGTGCCCAGCCACCGCTCCCTTTTGGATTTGAGTCCTGGCAGGTAGGTCAGGGTGACAGGGAAGGAACAGCCCACACCAAGGCCCAGGAGGCAAGAACGAGATCCTGGACCTCAAGTCAAAGCACCACCAGGTCCTCCCGGCCTGCACTGTCAACACGGTCTCACAAGTTGTCATCACCTTGCCCTTGAAGCCCTTTGAACCCACATGGCTCCTTCATTAGGAAGCCAGAGGTCTAGCTTCCCTGTCAAGAGGAGGCAGCAGCTGACCCTGCAACTGGAGGAAGACCTGATGTGAACTCCACACCTGTCCACCTCTTCAGAGCAGCTGGGGGGGAGATGCAGGCTACCAGGCCACTGGCAAGGACTACTCACAGGGCTGCCAAGTGGAGCGGCCCAGCCAGAATCTGCATGCCTTGGGGGGCATTCTTCGTGTGCATTAAGAACCCCGTAGCCCTGCCTGCTCAGCAGTTCCTCTCTGGGAGAGCCATGGGGGATGAAGAGGGAGCCCTTCCCCCTCTAATGAGTCTTTCAGGGGTGCACCCCCTCACTCATCCCAAACCCCCATCTGAAGAAAGAACCATATTCCAGCACAGGACAGATAATGGGTCAGTTTATGGATTACAGTATGGGACAGACTAAGAAGGGGCCGGGGCCTACCTAAAGTGCTTCCCAGGAATAGACCAACAGACAGAAGTAGCCCAGACAGACTGAGGAACAGGGAAGCAAAGCCAAATGGGGAAGAGGCCCTGGCTCAGCCTCAGCAGCTGTGACTGGGCTCCAGAGCCAGCCTGCCCTGGGGAGCCGGAGGATGAACAGGCTGCAGGGCCTCAGATCCTATAGGGCTCCCTCTCCTCACTCCCTTCTACACCCTCACCAGCAGGCTGGGACCCTTGGCAGGTGGTGTTTCTGGGGCTGGGAAATGGTTGGTCTGGAGGGGGCAGGCAGGTGGTCAAGGCTCTTGGAGGCTCCCTGGGAAGATGGAGGCCTGAGTAGCATGGGGACAGTAGCAGCACTGGGGGGATTCCAGCCAGGCACCAGGCACCTGGGGTGGGGCACTGCTCAGCAGTTCCCCTGTATCTAGGGCAGGCCCCCCACCCTGCCCACCACACCAACATGGTGCAATAAATAAAGTTTCAAGTAGTAAGTCGGTGTCAAGCAGGAGATCTGGGGGCTGGTAGACAGGCAGGGGCTTAAGAGAGGCCCCTGTCGGCCACTGAGTCCTCTCAGTGAGCTCCAGCTGTATCAAGTCTGTCTGTGCATTGGAGTGGGGACCTGGCCCCCGTGTCCATGTGGCCACTCCCTGCAGGGGCTCAGCCCCTCAGACCAGTGCCAAAGCCTGCTCAGTTGGACAGAAGCAGGGCAGCATGGTGCCGACAGCGTCCACGATGGCGGCCAGGTGCTCGTCCTGAGCCTGGGGCCCACAGAGCTGCATGAAGTCCGCCAGGCGCAGCAAGTACTCAAGGTTGTGCCCAGAGAAGCCTCGGCAGGCCAAGATCTGTGTAGCGATGGCCTCCTCAGGGGCAGGACCCAGGTAGCCAGGGTTCTGCGGGGTGGCCACGTAGGCCAGTGCCTTGAGCGGGTGGTCAGGGGTGTCTTGAGGGTAGAAGGTGACCTCCTTGGTGTCATGCCGCCGAGCTCTGCCTCGCGCACGTTCAGGTACTGCAGGGCCTCGTTCACCTGCTCGCCTTGCACCTGGTACGCCACACCCCAAGTGCAGCCCTGGGAGAAAATGGGTACTGGAGTCAGTCACCAAGTTCCTTCTGATCCCACCCAGGCCTGTGCTCGGTAAGGGGCAGACTGCTGATGAGTCCTCTACTATCAATACAGCAAACCCTCACCCTCTCTTCATCAGGGTTGAGAAGGTGGACTAGCCCCAGGGAGAACAAAAATTGGGCTCAGAGTTTGGTCTGAGAAACAATGGCATCACCTGTAAGCTTGTTAGGAATTCCTTTCAGGCCACTCTAAATCTTATATTAAAATCTATGTTTTAAAAAGATCCCCAGGTGATTCTTGTGAGAAGCACTTATCAAGACTCAACCTTCCTCTCAGCCAGAGGGGTATCTATCTAATATAGCCTGCGGCCAAGGGTCCATGAGCTCTGCCTGTCTGCACCCCTCCATGCTGGATCTCTTTCTTGACGCTGGCACTTACCTCACGATCTTCAAGGAGGGTCACCACACGACCAGGCTAGGGAGGGAAGAGAGATTTTGAAAAAGAAAACAAGTTAGAAATGAGTTCAGCCATCACTGGTAGAGAAAACCCTTAGTAACCCTTCTATCCCAGGCCTCAAATAGCCCCACTCTTGGGGGGCGGGGAGGGGGGCGCGGGAGTGGAGGGAGTGATGCATGTATAAGTAGACACCAGTGGTCCAGACTGGTGATCAGAAATATTCATCAACAAGGTGATCCACAGGATCAGGCTCTAGCCATCACACAGTGACCCACTAGGCACACAAATTTAAGTCACAACGCCCTGCAAGATTCTCCCATTTCCCCCATCAGGACGGAGTCACTGTCAGCCCAAATAGGCCCGGATACTCCAGGCACTAGCGCCCACTATCCTGCCCCAACCCCGGTCGTTCACCCGGGCAGGGTCGGATGCTCACCATCTTGTCACTGCCGCGATGGAAGGTGTCTCCCTGCCAGAAGGGCGGCTGTAGCCGCGCACGAAGCCCACACGGCTGTCACTGTAGGCGAAGTCGGGCCTCCACACCAGGGAGCCGTACCCAAAAATCCACAACGCTTGGGGGTTGCCGTCTTCGGAGAGGGATTGTGAGGAGGGCGGAGAGGCGGGAGGGGAGTTCTGGGCTGCAGGCTCCTGCTTCATGGTGCCGGGCACAGGGACGGGCCCGGGCGGCCTCCGGGGCTGGTCTCCGGCGCGGGCACGGAAGGACCGACCGACGCGCACACCTGGCCTGGCACCGCTTGGTCGCTCCAGCTGCGCGGCCCCGTCCGAGGCGCTCTTTAAACCCTCAGGCCGGGAAGCCCCACCCCTCGCAGCCAGCTTTCGCGTTTATTGGGGCGGGGCAAATTCCCTTTTGGCCAATCACCTTCGGATTTTCCTGTCCAGTTAACCGCGCCGCCCTCTGAGTGGGTAACTACGTGGCCTGCCCCGGGCCCGGCGAGCCCGCTGATTGGTTCGACTCCACCTCTGTAGCAAACCTGGCAGGAGTGATGCAACGGCGGAGGAGGTTTTCCCAGATCAGGCATGCAGCAAGGGCGCTTCAGATTGCGTCAGGCGGCTGGCAGTGGGCACGGACGCGGGCACTGGTTGTTTCCTCGGCAGCCCCTTTATGCCTTGGCCCCTTCAAGAACCATTGTGGGCGGGTCTCCGGAGGATGCCTCTCAAGCACTCCTGCCAGTGCACCTGGCCAAGTGACTGCCACCCCAGGCAGCACGGATTCATTACCAGGGTCAGTGCAGGACACGTCCAGAACGCGAGCTCTGGGCGGCGTAAACGCGCATCTCTGGGGCTTCGCCTGGGAGCACGTACTCTGGAGAAGCTATCGGAGGCATCTCCGCATTCCGCATAAGTGCCTCATGCTATTGGCGCGCGTGAGCAAATGGAGAAACTGAGTCACGGGGCTGACAAGGGGTTCTGCAGAAGCTGCGAGACTGACTCAGACCCGGCGGCCAGGGCTTGCAGGCATCACGTGGGGGCTACGCCCCAGCCAGGTGTGAGACGCTCCAAGCCCAAAATAAGATTTGGGAAAAGCGTTCCAAGTCAGAGCGCTTGGAACAGCAGTCTGGTGGTGGTGGCCAGGCCTGCGGAGAGAAGCCATAAAGCCAGCAAAGTCAGGCCAATCCTGCCCCAAGACGATGGGTTTAGTTTTTTTTCGGACAGGAGATTTTGGCAACAATGGTTGGGTTAATCTTAGGCACGGAGGTTCTGGAAGTGGAAGGCAAGGAGGGCCCAGGTGAGGTCCCCAGAGGACCGTAAGCAGCTACCAGCCTTTGGCTACTGGCTCCACGACCCAGGGAATGTCGTGCCGCCTGGGGTTAACCCCCTACCCCCTAAGCAGCGGCCAGGGTCAAAGGGAAACAGGCAGCAGAAGGCCTGCACTTGGCAGAACTGGCTCCAAAGAACTGCTGCCGAGGTCTGGGAACTGCTGATGAGGGGCAGGGTGAGTCTTCTGGCAGGAAAAGGGGGCAAAGCAATTAGATGGTTAAACTAAAAATGATCTGCACACCGAAGGTGCCTAAGATAAAATCTCTGGTAGGAATGCACTGTGGTGTGTATAGTATGAAGCTAGATCTTTAAAAACAAAGTAAGTTATACATTAATATTAGTAAAAGAAATAATATGGAATAATATATTTAAACTTTTAGTGGAGACTGTTGCCAGAGGAGGATTTTCATATTAAATGTAAATATTTATGGAAAAGTTTGGATTTTCTTCGAGGAACATGAATTACATTTCTAACTGGGGAGGAAAATACAGACGAATGGCTGTTTCTGGTTCTTCCTTCCTCTCCCTCCATTTGCCGTGTGCACCCTCCCCTCTTCTCTTCTCCTCTCTATCCTGTCCTCTTTGGTCCATATGAGCACCTCCTTTGCTGCTCAGGGAAAATATCCCCCCACCATCTATCTCCTTTGGTAGTTGGGAGAAAGGTGAAAATCTGATACTAATACATTGCTGAAAGTATCTAAACTGATACAGACAACCCTTTGAAAACAGCTTCATGATACAAATAAGAATCATAAAATAGCCTGCCCTTTGACCCATTACTTCAACTCCAGGAAATTATTAAAAATATGTGGAAAGCCATACTCCTCAATGTTTTTCAGTGCATTGTTCCTTATTATAGCAAAAGCAAAAGTAAAGCTACCTAAATATCCAAAAATAGCTAAATGTTCAAGTAAATTACGGTCAGTCCACAGGTGGAGAAATGCACATACAGAGAGAAAATGACTTAAAATCCTGCAATAGATGATTAGTTACATAAATTTGATATAGACATGAAATTAAATCTGTGCAGTCATTGGGAACAATTATGTATGACTACACTTATGTAATCAAGTGAAAAGCAGATTATAAAATAACCTAAAATAACTTTCTTAACTTAAAAAATCTGTATGTGTTCATTTCCATAAGAAAAAATCTAGAAGAACATAAAAATGCTCAGTGATTATCTCTTAGTAGTAGGACTACTGAGATTTGCACTTCCTTTTTTATACCAATTGAGATTGAGAATTTCTCAAGAGAACATAAATTACTTATGTTTAGAAAAAAGAAGTTTAAAATAGGAAAACAATGTAGTAAAAATTCTTATGATTGCATAGTAAGGCAAAAACAGGAACTATTTCATGCACTATAATTAAAACTATTAAAACAACAAAAACAAGATTCATGAGGAAAAAGATGGGGATACCATATACTAATGTTGGATGGATTTGTGGTATTAAGACTACAGGTGATTCTCTATTTTGCAAGGCTTATGAAATGTTAACTTTTAACAATACAAAGTTACTTTTAAAGAGTAGTTAATGGTTCTCTGATATAGCATATCAGAATCACCTGGGCAATATCTTCATGATGCTCACTTTCCTAAACTATCCATGACTTCCTCCTAAAAGCCCCAGGCTTTAATAACTTCCCTGGTGGCTCAGATGGTAAAGTGTCTGTGACCCCTCGGCCAAGGTAAGGTGCAGTGGCTGTGCTTTGCTGGAGCAGCCGTGAAGAGATACCCCACGCCCAAGGTAAGAGAAACCCAAGTAAGATGGTAGGTGTTGCAAGAGGGAATCAGAGGGCAGACACACTGAAACCATACTCACAGAATAGTCAATCTAATCACACTAGGACCACACCCTTGTCNTGATGGACAGGGAGGCCTGGCGTGCTGCGATTCATGGGGTTGCAAAGAGTCGGACATGACTGAGCAACTGAACTGAACTCCTACAAACTTGAGAGCTCCCAGAGAGCAGACGTCATTTTTGAAGGCCCAGGAGAACCACACAGTCCTGGCTCGTGGAAAGTTCTCTGCAAAGGGAGGTAGAAGAAGTGAAGTGAAGTGAAGTGAAGTCGCTCAGTCGTCTCCGACTCTTTGCGACCCCATGGACTGTAATCTATCAGGCTTCTCTGTCCATGGGATTTTCCAGGCAATAGCACTGGAGTGGATTGCCATTTCCTTCTCCAGCGGATCTTCCTGACCCAGGGATCAAACCCAGGTCTCCCACATTGTAGACAGATGCTTTACCATCTGAGCCACCAGGGAAGTCCCTGGAAGAAGTGAAGCTCTTGGAAAAGGCCAGGCACTCTGGAGTTCAGAGGAGGAGGAATCCTGTGAGACACAGGTTTAACTTTGACCCTCTTAAAATAGTGTGTAAAACTGTCAGTCACTCAGTCGTGTCCGACTCTTGCAACCCTATGGACTGTAGCCTGCTAAGCTGCTTTGTCCATGGAATTTTTCCAGGCAAGAATACTGGAGTGGGTTGCCATTTCAAAATAGGAACCCCCACAAAAGTTGGCCCAGAGGTCTTGACCACCTTCCCAGGAAATTGTTGCCTGTTTCTTCCTTGCTTATCCTTGCCAATATCTGTCTCTTTCCCTCCCAGTGGGACACTCTCAGGCAGTAAACTGCCCACCTCATCTAGTTTCTCTCCAACACTGGCAGCAACTATCCCATCTTTCCTCCTAAAATCCCCTCAGGGTGGGGCTACAGACGTCATACCCCCAGAGATGCCAGCTCACAACAGCTGATGAGAGAGTATTGCCTCCACCTTGCAGAGTTGCACATGATTGGCACATGATGCATACATGGTGGCTTCCTTCTCTGAATCTTTCCCGTTAATCCTTCCTTATTGTTCCTCCAAGCAGTCACTTCTAATTTCCTGCTCCCATTCCAGTCACTGTAATCAACTCCTGGTGTTAGTGGGCACCATTATCTGAAACAAGGAAAGGCTGTACCTTAGGAGCCCAGGGATTGTGTGAATTTATTATGCTAAATGATGAAGTTGCTTTATGAAGCTGTTGATTCCAGAGGAATGAAAAATCTCCCCATACATGAGCGCTAATACTAACTTGTCCATATATATATATATATATATATGCCATGAAATTAGAAAACACTTGCTCCTTGGAAGAAAAGTTATGACCAACCTATACCACATATTAAAAAGCAGAGACATTACTTTGCCAACAAAGGTCCATCTAGTTAAAGCTATGGTTTTTCCAGTAGTCATGTATGGATATGACAGTTAGACTATAAAGATCTGAGCGCTGAAGAACTGATGCTTTTGAACTGGTGTTTGAGAAGACTCTTGAGGGTCCTTTGGACAGCTAGGAGATCCAACCAGTCCATCCTAAAGGAAATCAGTCCTATATTCATCAGAAGGACTGATGCTGAAGCTGAAACTCCAATACTTTGGCCACCTGATGTGAAGAATTGACTCATTTGAAAAGACCCTGATGCTGGGAAAGATTGAAGGTGAGAGAAGGGGATGACAGAGGATGAGATGGTTGGATGGCATCACCAACTCAATAAACATGAGTTTGAGTAAACTCCGGGAGTTGGTGATGGACGGAGAGGCCTGGCATGCTGCAGTCCACAGTGTCGCAAAGAGTCAGACACGACTGAGTAACTGAACTGAACTGATATATATATCTCACATCTTCTTAAATTAGTCATCTGTTGATCAGCAGTTGGGTTGTTTCCATGTCTTGGCTATTGTATATAGTGCTACTATTTACATGGGGATGCATGTATCCTTTCAAAAGAGAGTTTTTGTTTTTACCAGATATATGCCTGGGAATGGGATGGCTGGATCATAGGGTAGCTCTAGTTTTAGTTTTGTAAGGAACTTCCATATTGTTTTCCATAGTGCCTGCACCAGTCGCAAAGAGTCAGACACGACTGAGTAACTGAACTGAACTGATATATATATCTCACATCTTCTTAAATTAGTCATCTGTTGATCAGCAGTTGGGTTGTTTCCATGTCTTGGCTATTGTATATAGTGCTACTATTTACATGGGGATGCATGTATCCTTTCAAAAGAGAGTTTTTGTTTTTACCAGATATATGCCTGGGAATGGGATGGCTGGATCATAGGGTAGCTCTAGTTTTAGTTTTGTAAGGAACTTCCATATTGTTTTCCATAGTGCCTGCACCAATTTACTTCCCCATCAATAGTGTAAAAGTGTTCCTTTCACTCCGCACCCTCTCCAGCCTTTATTATTTATAGACTTTTTGATGATGGCCATTCTGACCAGTGTGAGGTGACACCTCATTGTAGTTTTGCTTTGCACTTCTCTAACAATTAGTGATGTTGAGCATCTTCTCGTGTGCTGGTTGGCCATTTGTATATCTTCTTTGGAGAAAGGTCTGTTTAGATCTTCTGCCCTTTTATTGATTGAGTTCTTTTTTCATTTTGTTGATGTTTTCCTTTGCTATGCAAATGCTTTTAAGTTTGCTTAGGACCCACTTATTTATGTTTGCTTTTATTTCTTTTAGCCTTGGAAAAATATTCCTATGATTTATGTCCAGAATGTTTTGCCTACGTTCTCTTCTAGGAGTTTTATGATGTCTTGTTTTAGATTTAAGTCTTTAAACCATTTAGAGGGTTATTCTTGTGTATGGTGTGAGGGAGTGTTCTAATTTCCTTGGTTGTTGTCTAGCGTTCCCAGCACCACTCACTGAAGAGACTGTCTTTTCTCCATTGTATATTCCTGCCTCTTTTGTCATACATTAATTTATTGTAGGTATATGGGTTTATTTCTGACCTTTCTTTTCTGTTCCATTGATCTTCATGTCTGTTTTTGTGCCAATTCTATGCGTTTTAATTACTGTAGCTTTGTAGTATTTTCTGAAGCCTGGGAGGGTTATGCATCCTACTGTGTTCTTTTCCCTCAGGATTGCTTTAGCAGTTGCTTTGTGGTTCCGTATAAAATTTTAGGATTATTAATTCCAGTTCTGTGAAAAATATCATGGGTATGTTGATTACAATTGCATTAAATCTGTAGATTGCTTTAAGTACTATGGCCAGTTTAATAATATTAATTCTTCCAATCCAAGCACATGGGCTATCTTTCCATTTCTTTGAACCATCTTTAATTTCCTTTATCAATGTTTTAAAGTTTTCAGCATTTAGGTCTTTCACCTCCTTGATTAAGTTTATTCCTAGGTATTTCTTTTGGACACAATTTTACACAAGATTTTTTTTTTGGCTTTCTCTTTCTGATATTTCATTGTTAGTGTAAATAAATCCAAGCATGCTATTAACAGAATAGTTTCTTGACCAAAAAGGGAGATTTGTGTGCTTGGGGGAAGCAGGGTGACGCTTAAATAAATGAATGATTAAATAAGTTAAATAATCCACATTCTACTAGGGGCTATATCTCCTGCAAACCTATGAGAGATCAATGTATCCTCAGGTTCTTGGCCCATGTACTTCCACCAACTCTCAGGCAGGATGGGAAGGAGGAGCTGAAACCCTTGATACAGTCCACCTCAGAAGAGGGAAAGCAGTGGAGAAGACAGCTGCTCTGCTGGTTATACCAACTGAATCCAAAGCCAAGGCAAGCAAGGCCACTTGGTCCCCTGCCCACAAAATCAGGGACTGTAAGGGGTCACTCATGCCCTGGCAGAGGGGTGCATGGGTAAGTGGGAAAACCTGGCTCCCTGCCCATTTCTAGTTGCCAAAGAGGGAGGAAGACACAGCTGATAGGATACCCTGGGAGATTCAGATGTGGGGCTTAGTCCTGGAAGGGGAGGGGTCAGGGCTCCAGCAGAGGACTGGGATGGTGGGGTATCTCTTTCAATTCCAAGGAAAAAGAAAGGTGTAGTTTGTGGGGGCAGAAGTGGTTGGCTCAGGGCTGGGGAGAACAACAGTGGGGATCACTTCAGTGGAGTGACAGAGCTGCAAAGAGGGGAGACCATGGGGCCAGAGGCAAATATCAGATCCCACAGAAATGCTGGAGTGTGGTGGCACCAGGCTTTAGAAGTGAACCTAGAAAAGCAGCCCTACACAAAATGGGCCTGACTGTGGGAGTAGACAATGAGAGCCAAGAAGTAAAGCCTTAAATGACAGCAGCTGGGACAACAACCTGAGGGGCCTACTGTAAAGGGGCAGGAGATCCCAGAACATTTTAGTTCTCTTTTATCAGAGAGCGAGAAGAGGAAGCACTGAAGGAAGGGAGTCACTGATGGAAGTGAAACTGAACGTCCTACAGTAGTAGGATGGGCCTCGCCCAAATACCTGCCACTATGGGAAAGGGAAAGCAATCCTAGGACAGGTCAAAGGCACACACCTGTCTGCTAACCACCAGGGCCTGCTTTGCCTCCAGCATGAGTCAGGAGGAGGGAATACTGGAGACAGACAGCTCGCCCTGCCTGGCGGGGTTTTGGCTCTGCCCTGCAGGGGGTGCCATGACACAGGACAGCCATGGGCCCAGGGCTACATCCAGACTCCTGAGATGCTAGTTACCCTGGCTCTGACTGTAGCTGCAGCTGGCTTTTTTTGGACCCTGCGTCATGGCCTGAGAGGGTCTTTGGGGATGAAGGGAACATGCTGAACCCACTTTTGGCCAGAATCCTAGCCAGTGCAGGACTAAAAGCCACTTATGGTATATCTCCAAGGGGAATGGGACTCTAGAGGACTCGGGGTCCTGCTGGCACTTCCCACAGCCCAGGTCTCTCTTTCGTTACTCCCCACGTCAGAGGAGGTTGACCTACACTAGTGATGCTCCTTAAAGACAGGGACACAAAGAGAAGAAATGGTGGAGGCAACCTGGCATCTCAGTTGCCTCCTTGGTACAAGGCTACTGCTGGAACTATCCAATCAGATTCCAAGCTCCTCTCTAGCACCTCTCCTCCATCCTTGGACTGGGATGGTGAAAGCTCCCAAAGTGGTTTGCTGGCATAAATTGAAAAAAGATTAACCTCTTTGCAGCCAAAGATGGAGAAGCTCTATACAGTCAACAAAGACAAGACCGGGAGCTGACTGTGGCTCAGATCATGAACTCCTTATTGCCAAATTCAGACTTAAATTGAAGAAAGTAGGGAAAACCGCTAGACCATTCAGGTATGACCTAAATCAAATCCCTATGATTATACAGTGGAAGTGAGAAATAGATTTAAGGGTCTAAATCTGATAGATAGAGTGCCTGATGAACTATGGAATGAGGTTTGTGACATTGTACAGGAGACAGGGATCAAGACCATCCCCATGGAAAAGAAATGCAAAAAAGCAAAACGGCTGTCTGGGGAGGCCTTACAAATAGCTGTGAAAAGAAGAGAGGCGAAAAGCAAAGGAAAAAAGGAAAGATATAAGCATCTGAATGCAGAGTTCCAAAGAATAGCAAGAAGAGATAAGAAAGCCTTCTTCAGCAATCAATGCAAAGAAATAGAGGAAAAGAACAGAATGGGAAAGACTAGAGATCTCTTCAAGAAAATTAGAGATACCAAGAGAACATTTCATGCAAAGATGGGCTCGATAAAGGACAGAAATGGTCTGGACCTAACAGAAGCAGAAGATATTAAGAAGAGGTGGCAAGAATACACGGAAGAACTGTACAAAAAAGATCTTCATGACCCAGATAATCATGATGATGTGATGACTAATCTAGAGCCAGACATCTTGGAATGTGAAGTCAAGTGGGCCTTAGAAAGCATCACTACGAACAAAGCTAGTGGAGGTGATGGAATTCCAGTTGAGCTGTTTCAAATCCTGAAAGATGATGCTGTGAAAGTGCTGCACTCAATATGCCAGCAAATTTGGAAAACTCAGCAGTGGCCACAGGACTGGAAAAGGTCAGTTTTCATTCCAATCCCAAAGAAAGGCAATGCCAAAGAATGCTCAAACTACCGCACAATTGCACTCATCTCACATGCTAGTAAAGTAATGCTCAAAATTCTCCAAGCCAGACTTCAGCAATACGTGAACCGTGAACTCCCTGATGTTCAAGCTGGTTTTAGAAAAGGCAGAGGAACCAGAGATCAAATTGCCAACATCTGCTGGATCATGGAAAAAGCAAGAGAGTTCCAGAAAAACATCTATTTCTGCTTTATTGACTATGCCAAAGCCTTTGACTGTGTGGATCACAATAAACTGTGGAAAATTCTTCAAGAGATGAGCATGCCAGACCACCTGACCTGCCTCTTGAGAAATCTGTATGCAGGTCAGGAAGCAACAGTTAGAACTGGACATAGAACAGGCTGGTTCCAAATAGGAAAAGGAGTATGACAAGGCTGTATATTGTCACCCTGCTTATTTAACTTCTATGCAGAGTACATCATGAGAAACGCTGGACTGGAATAAACACAAGTTGGAATCAAGATTGCCAGGAGAAATATCAATAACCTCAGATATGCAGATGACACCACCCTTATGGCAGAAAGTGAAGAGGAACTAAAAAGCCTCTTGATGAAAGTGAAAGAGGGGAGTGAAAAAGTTGGCTTAAAGCTCAACATTCAGAAAACGAAGATCATGGCATCTGGTCCCATCACTTCATGGGAAATAGATGGGGAAACAGTAGAAACAGTATCAGACTTTATTTTGGGGGGCTCCAAAATCACTGCAGATGGTGATTGCAGCCATGAAATTAAAAGACACTTACTCCTTGGAAGGAAAGTTATGACCAACCTGCTGCTACTGCTGCTAAGTCGCTTCAGTCGTGTCCGACTCTGTGCAACCCCATAGATGGCAGCCCATCAAGCTCCCCCATCCCTGGGATTCTCCAGGCAAGAACACTGGAGTGGGTTGCCATTTCCTTCTCCAATGCATGAAAGTAAAAAGTGAAAGTGAAGTCGCTCAGCCGTGTCCGACTCTTAGTGACCCCATGGACTGCAGCCTACCAGGCTCCTCCGTCCATGTGATTTTCCAGGCAAGAGTACTGGAGTGGGGTGCCATTGCCTTCTCCATATGACCAACCTAGACAGCATATTAAAAAGCAGAGACATTACTTTGCCAACAAAGGTACGTCTAGTCAAGGCTATGGTTTTTCCAATGGTCATGTATGGGTGTGAGAGTTGGACTGTGAAGAAAGCTGAACGCCGAAGAATTGATGCTTTTGAACTGTGGTGCTGGAGAAGACTCTTGAGAGTGAGAGTCCCTTGGCCTGCAAGGAGATCCAGCCAGTCCATCCTAAAGGAGAGCAGTTCTGGATGTTCATTGGAAGGATTGATGCTGAAGCTGAAACTCCAATACTTTGGCCACCTCATGCGAAGAGCTGACTCATCGGAAAAGACCCTGATGCTGGGAGAGATTGGGGGCAAGAGGAGAAGGGGACGACAGAGGATGAGATGGCTGGATGGCATCACCAACTCAATGGACATGAGTTTGGGTAGACTCCGGGAGGTGGTGATGGACAGGGAGGCCTGGCCGTGCTGTGATTCATGGGGTCGCAGAATCGGACACGACTGAGTGGCTGAACTGAACTGAACCTACCTGGGGCGGCGACGGAGGGGGGAACCGACTTGTTGCTCACAAATATTTTCATACACTAACTCATTTCAACCTCATAGTAATGTAGACAAGGTATTGCGATTCTCTGAGAGGTTAAAGATAATTAACTAGACGCCTAGCTTCCTAGGTACAGACCATATTTTATCGCCAATGCCTGGCATATAAAAGGTACTCAATTAGCGTGGAAGGAATGAAGAAATGCGTGGATTGCCCAGGTTACCTGGCAATGACAGGTGGTCCTGGAAGAAGCTTCAGCCTCCCAGCTCAAACCTGGTGTCCTTTCTGGCCGGTCTATGTTTCCTTCCACTCAAGATGCGGACAGGGATGACCTAGAGGGCCGTGAGGTGGGGAAGGCGCTGGCTGCTAAAATAACTCGAGTTTGGGGATGGGCTCGCTTCTCAGGCACAGCTGAAGCATAACTAGGGGAAAGCATCGCGCTGAGCTTTCTCCAGTCTACTCTCTATGCTTAGGGGGCCGAGACCTGGAGGGAGCTCTGCGCGACAAAGACGGCACTGAACCCGCGTCGGGCTGCCCCCTCCTCCGGCTCGTCCTGGTGACCTCCAGGGCAGAGAATAGCTGACCGAGCTTTGCGAAGCGACCGCGGTCCCGGTCCAGGTGCGGCCCTGCGGCCGCTCAGCGCCCCCTGCTGTCGGGCAACGGGGCCCAGGCAGTCCCGCCCGATGGCCCGCCGGCGACACCGGCTTCCCGCGGCCGCGGCCCGGCGCGGGCTCCCCGCCCGGGGGCGGCATTCGGGGCTGCAGGAGGCGGAGCCGAGCGGGCGGGGAGTCTCCGAGAAACTCGCGGCCTTCGGCGGCTTCCCGGCCCGGGAAGTGAGCCGGGGTCGGGAGGCCGCAAACAGGAAGTCGGGCTGTAACAAAGAGCTCGAGGGGGGCGGGGGGCGCGGAGCCGCAGGACCTCCGGGGCGCCCGGAGCAGCAGGTGCGGCGTGCCGCACCTGCCTCTTCCGCCGCCGCTCGGGGCTCCAGGCCGGCCCGGATCCAGCAGTGCCGTGCGCCCTGGGCGCGAGGGAGGGCGCGGCCGCTTGGGGAAGGCCACTGGGACCTCCCAGGCGCATCCTCTCCCCGGGAAGGGACACTCACAGTTCCCTGAGTGAATCACTTCCATCCCTTCCCGGAATGCAGCTGGCCACGTGGGGCGGAGGGCTGGGTCGTCATCCTGCGGACCCGCGGGGAGAGAGTGGCAGGGAGGAGGACCCTTGTGGGTCCTCGTAAGAAGTGGAGCAGCCGCACAACCTGAGTTGTCTAGTGGTCTCATCTAGCCCGAGACGGGGCGGGGGAGGGGGAGAAGGAGGGCGAGGTAAGAAACAATGTCCTTTTTTTCTGTCCCCTGACCAATCTGGCCCTGAGGCAGGAAAGGGAACCCTAGCTGAACCACCCTTTACAGCCTCTCCCTACCTCACCTCCCAAGGTGATATCCAGGTGGTTACCAGCCAGTAAGCCCTGGAAAAGGCACTGTCCTCAGAACTGGAAGTCACCATGGGTTAGACTTTCCTTTAGACGGGGCACTGCCTCCAGGCTAAGGAACTGCTGTGCTCTGAATTCTCTTGCGAAATGCCAGTGCAGATTAAGCATGGGTGTTTTGGTAGCCGTGAAGAACACTTCACAGTGAGTCCACAGCTATCATCTGGCTTTGTGTCTGCCAAGCCTGGGGCCTCTCCTGTACACCTGAACACTCCATCAGGAAAAATTTGGGTACCTTACCTACCTATGAGAAGGGGCCAAACCCTCAGGGAGTGACCTGGACATCCCAGAGAAAGAAGGGCTTCCATTGTGGCCTGTTCACACCCCAAGTGTCTGGCGGATGGCAGTAGAGGTGGAACCTGGCACAAGCTACGGGGTGAAGCTGCCCAGACCAAGTGCATGAAGAGACCCTCTCTTTCCCTAGAAAGTGGGCTCGGTATCAGATTGGGTGAGTGAGTTTGACCAGCCAGCTCCTCTCAGGACTCTCTCCTCAGGATCTGGCAGCCCGTGCAGCCCAGCACAACACCATGGTGTGGACGTGCAGGCCCGCGGGTGTCCTACCTGTCCCCCACATGGGAGCCTCGTCATCTCGCCTTCGTGTCCCAGCCCAGTTTCCCCCGCCCCCCAGGGCCCGGGAGCTGCTTTCCTGTTTCATTTTGGGCAGGAAGAGTGAGGTCGTGTTGTTCTTCCCCCTGCTGCCGGCTCAGGCTGTGGGAACGGTTCCCTGAATGCTTTCCTGTTTGATACCCTGTGTGTGCATGAGGGGAACAGAGAGAAGTGGTGAGGCATGGAGCGTGTGCACTTGGGTGAGTGTGCACGAGCCTCGGTCTCTTGCTCCTTGTATCGAGCATAAGGACCCAGATTAGGGGTGAGTATGCTGTGTGTGTCGGGGAGAAGGAGACGAGGGAAGCACGAAGTGCTGCATGTGCTTGGTCTCCACTGGGAGCATCTGCTGGGTCTATTTGGCTTTACTGGACAGACTGAGAGCTAGGAGCATCTGCTCAGCTTTTTGTCAGTGGCTCATTTTTCATCACTTGCTCTCCAGGGGATATGTTTGTAGCTGTAGAGAGAAGACTGTGGCACCCTAGGGACCATCTTAAGCCTTAGAGGAAGCTAGCCGTGGAGACTGGAAACTCCGTCAAAAAATAGTGCCTCAGCCAGAGAGACCCGGACTCAGGGAAGCCTCCCTCCTCTTCCTCATCCCTTCTCTACAGTCTTCAGGAAACTCTAGCAGCTCCGGGCAGAACAGGCACAGTGCGCCAGCTCTCTTGCCCAGCTGCAAGGAGGACAGACCCAAGGCAAATCCCCTGGCGCAAAGATCAGTGCCTGGCCACGGCTTAAAAAAAGAGCAGGGTGCGAGTCCATCTAAAACCCTGCAGCAGCAGGAAGAAGGGCCCAGACATTATCGTGGTTCAGAGACCCCGTGCTCTGACAAGGGACTCCTTTTGAAAAGAGGAAGACTGGCTGGATTGTCTCCTTCTCCTGAATTCCTGTATCTCACAGGCTGACTAGGGTGTCCATTAGCCTTTTCAGACTAAGACAGAAAAGAGGGATAGAATCAGGTCAGGGGGCATATCCCCCAAGGAATGGCAGGGGCAAAGGGGGGTTGCAGCCAACCTCAAGCCATCAGGTGGAGAAGGCTGGCCCAGGCTGGGGACTAGATGGGTGAAGCCAGGTTCCCCAAGGACTAGAAGAGGACGAGGGCCCGAGGGCCCGGAGCACAGCAGGCCAATCCCAAGTGCATACACAGGTCCCGGGAGTTCTGCGGGGGAGGTGGGGGGAAGCTGGCAGAAATATGAAAAGGGGAGTCAGAAGGATTCCCACTCTGTCATCACAAAGACAGGACCCAAGAAGTAATAAACTCCTGTACACATCTGTTCCATATTATAAATACACATTATATACAAAATAATGTTATAAAATGTAGAAAGGTCAGTGCTTCTGATTCTTAAATTATTGAAATACTAGACTCCAAAATAAACTACAAAAAAAAAATAAAAACTCATATTATTGATTTCTGAAGATCGGCTTCAAGGGTAGTCCGGGGGCAGTAGTGGGTGTGGGCAGAGCCCAGGCTCGAAGCCGTTAGAATGGGCTTCAAGGAGGGAAGGGTCTGGGTGTCCACAGCACCCAGTTTCTCCCTCAACAGAACTTCTATCATCTCTGCCGGAGCTCCCCAGTTAGGCCTGGTGCCCCTGGCTGGGAAGAGGGGCAGGCCCTCCCCCATCTGCTCACAGGAGCCTGAGGCATCCAGGGCCAGAGGCTGTGGAAGCCAGGGAAGGCTTACCAATATCCTTACCCAGAGAGCCCAGGCCAAGGAGAGGATGGGGTGGTGTCAGGAGCAAGGCCCACATGCAGTCGTTGGAAGCACGGGGCAGAAAATGCTCCTCCTCTCCACTCCGGAGCTCACCTCACCTGCAGGGACACTCCTGCCAAGAGCTGCACCAGGTGGCTTCCCGGCTGGCGGATGGCCCTGCCCTTACTGGCCTCTTCTCTCCTCTCTGATTTGGACCCAGCTGTTGCCATGGAGCCTGGGCCAAGGCACTTTTGGAAACACAGATGCCAGTGGAAGCCAGAGCAGCTCCAGGCCCCATGGGACCACTGCCCCTCCCTCTGGAAAATAGGCTGGAGCCCCAAGGAGCCCTCTGAAGGCCAATGCTGGCAGGGCGGGTCCAAGTGGCACCTCTCCTCTCCTCTGTTCCCCTGGCTGGTGCGGCTGCCAATCTGATGCCAGACAGACACCCAAAGATGTGGGAGGGTACTGCATCTCTTGGCAGGTTCACAGTCTGTCCAGTTCATGCCATTCCCTCTTCCTCCTGAGAGCAGCACGTTGCATATTAAAAATGTCCCATCCAGGATGCAATGTAAACAATGCAGAAGGAAGGTCCAGCTGCTGGGGTGGAGCTGGGATGTCCTGGGGAGGCTCCTGCCTTATACCTGGGGGGCATGTGGAAAGAGAGAAAGTGGGTTACCTTGGGGTACCAGCACTCCCTCCGTGGCTGCCCTGGGCCTCCCTGGGAGAAGCCAGTGAGGCAGGTGGTGTGAAGAGGAGGTGGGGCAGCCCTCTTGGTCTTCCAGCCCAAACACATACTCATGCCTGGAAGTCTGTGCCCATGAGGGGGCCAGTGAAGGAAACCAGTGAGTAGGGGCAGGAGGGGCCCAAGGCAACCACCCTCACCCACCAGCAGCTGGAAGCAGCTCCCAGGAGCTGGCCAGGTGCCACGGCCGCCCAGCCCAGCACTAACACAGCAGGAAGAGACCGGGCTGGCTCACCACTGCGGCTCCTGTTTCACACCCTCTGTGGCAACGAGGCCAGCAGAGATCCAAGAGCCACTGAACCAGGCCTGCCAAGGAGGGGTTCCGACCCACCCTTCAGGAGCGGCCCCTGGGGTCAAGAGTGACCAGGCCACTTTCTCATTCCCTAAAGGTAGGAGGGCACATGCTAGAAGGGAAGGCGGGCCCATCACTCACCTCTGTGGCAATGACACATTCATTCCTCTCTTCTGATATCAAACACACAGACTGGTACATGGAGTCCCTGGGGGAGCATATGGCTGATATCCGACACTCTGGCTTTTCACTGAGGGAACACAAGACAGGCCGGTGAGGGAGAGATGAGCAGAGGGCTGGAGGAGGTGGGGCGCTAAGCTGGACCCTAGAGAGCCAGAGAGAACTGGCCAAGGTGGCTCCGGGAGAAGACACAGGGATTGGGGATACTCAGTGCTAGCCTGGTAGGCAGTTGGGAACAGGCCTTGAGAGAGCCACAGAGGGTCTCGGGCCTGGAAAAGGCCAGTTTGCCACTGGAGGCAAGCCATTCTAGGGGAAAACTGGAGTCACAAGTGACATACTGTGGACCTTTGACATTTGAATGAATGAATGAATGAGTGAATGGGAAGGAGGGATAAAAGGAGCCTGGAAGAACTCTTATTGGATTTGTAGCCTGTCAGCGGCAAGAGCCCCTGTTTGCTTAAAAGCAGTCAGGGGCCTGGGGCCAGCCTCCCATCTGTCCTGGGGGAGCCTAGGCAGGACCACAGGTGCGTCCCTGGGAAGCCCCTGGGCCTCAGGTGCTGCTTACCTGTGTATCCGCAGTGGCGCCTTCTCCCCTAAGCTCTTATCGCTGTGGGAATACTTCCCAGGCAGGATCCCCCGCCCCAGGAGCCCTGGGGCCAGATTATAGTCCAATGTGTGGTTCTGCTGTTTGCCACAGTTGGATTGTCCAGGCCACAGTCTACTTCCAGCTCCTTCTTCTGGTTTGTGTTCTTGAGCTGGGCAGTGGGGATCAGGTTGTCCTTTTGGAAGTCCGACAAATTGTTCATGGCCTCCCTGCTGCCGCCGTCGGGCCGCCTGAGCCGCAGCTGCCGCACTGCCACCGCCACCATGCACAGTAACACGAGTACCACCACCAGCCCCACGCCCAGGGACACGGCCACCCAGGGGAAGCTGGGGGGCATGCTCATGGGGAACTCGCAGCGGCTACCCACAAAGCCATAGGGGCAGTTGCAGACAAAGTTGTCAGGAGGGAGGCCAGTGTAGCACGTGGCCCCATTGAAGCAGGGTCCTGAGGCACAGGCTTCGGCAGGCATCCGCACCTCGCAGCGGCGGCCAGAGAAGCCGGCTGGACAGGTGCACACGAACCCATTCTCCAGGTCGTGGCACGTGCCACCATGGACACAAGGGCTGCGGGCACAGTCGCTGATGTTGATCTCACAGTGGGCGCCAGTGAATCCAGGACGGCAGCGGCACATGCGGTTCGGACCTCGGTTCAGGCACTGGCCCCCTATGGGTACACATGGGCCACAAGTCAGCCATCTCCAGGGAACGCCCCCTGGAGCAGAGGGTGCCTCATCCCAGGAACCAGCTCCAAGCTCAGGTCCTCCTGCCTCCAGAACATAGCCAGCATATACAGATCCTGCTACAGAGTTCTTTGCATGAAGAGTCAGGAGACCCTGAGTTAAGGATAACCCTGGTCCTCTACGCCTCAGTGGGCTCAGGTATAAAAACCACTGGTTGCTTACAGAGCTTTACAGTAGAATCAAGCAGATATGCTTGGGTTTGAATCTCAGCTGTCTCTCTCTAACTAAGGATTTGGCACCTGCTGCTTTATTTTATTTCTAAGCCTCAGTTTCCGCACATGTTAAATTGGAGAAGAATGCTATAGGCTGTCTTTTGAAGGTTAAGTAAAATAATACATGAAGACATGAGCCCATGCCCGGTGTATAGTATATGCTCAAATAATTATTGTTTCACTTAAGCATCACAACCACATGAAAGACAGAGGACAGGTAGTACATTTTCCCACTTGGTGATGAAGAAACTATGGCTCTGGGGAGTTAACTAGTGACTAGTCAGAGAGCAGATTCCATCTCAGCCCTTCTGGTCCCTCTCCAGCCTTCTCCCCTGCACAGCTGTCTGTCTCCCAGATGGTCACCAGTGGACCAAGGAGACAAAGACCAAAGACAACATAGGTGGTGCCCCCCAAAATGCTGAATATTCCAGACACCTTAAGGTTCCGGGTTCCCCATAGCCATGGGGCAAGGTGAGTCCTCCACGAGCCGGGCCCTCACCTGCTAGCCACCTTCAAAGAGGGATATGAAGCCTTCAAAGTCCCTTTCTCTAGCCAGGACTTCTTGGGGAGGGTCAGAGGCCACCCCAGCCAGGTCAGGACATGGGAATAGGAAGGGAAGCCAGGCAGTGTGCATATTGCTTCCTCTCCAATGGCCTGCACCCACTGCTAACCTGCCCTTCTTCCAAAGCCACCCAGATGATCAAACAAGCTCTTCAGCAAATGTGGGGAGAGGAAAGAGACATGGCAGATCCATCTCAGCCTGCCCAGAGTGACACACAAGGCCCCTCTCCTCCTCTTGTGACCCTCCCTCACCAGAAAGTTCTCTGGGCCCCAGGGCCGATCCATCAGGTTAGCAAGGCAACAGGACGCACCATTGGCACATGGGTTGCTGGTACACCTGTCCACTTTCTTCTCACAGTTGGAGCCAGTGAAGTTGGGGGGGCATTCACAGGCGTAGCTGGTCCCCTGGTTGCGCTCCCGACAGGAGCCGCCATTGAAGCAGGGGGAGTCAGCACAACTCAAGGTGCTGTGTTCGCAGTGCAGCCCATAGTAGCCTGGGGGACACAGGCAGTGGTAGCCGTCCTCCTGGTCCTGGAATGAGAGCATGAAGGGGCCAAAGTCAAACCCTGGGGAGCAGGGACTCATGGCTGGGACCTAGCTCCCACCTGCCCATAGTGCCTGCCCATGGCTCACATTCACTGGCCGCCTGGGGTGGGGATGCCCAGGTACCACCTGGCCAGAGCTCTGCCTTTCTGGGCTGGCCTAGGCCTCACCTTGCAGCTGCCTCCGTTGCGACAGGGATTGCTGTCACACTCGCTGAGCTCCAGCTCGCAGTCCACGCCAGTGTAGCCTGGGCGACAGGTGCAGGTATAGCTCCGCTGCCCACTGTTGGAGCATGTTGCCCCATTCCTGCATGGGGAATGGTGGGTGCAGTAGTTGAGATCTGTGGAGACAGGGACTAATTGAGCAGAGCCAAAAAATGGTCTCCACCTCCAGGCTCCATGGAGCGCAAGTTCACTGTCCATGGTCAGACCTGGCGCTTCAACCCAAAGTCTTCCAGGTCCAAATACCCTTCTTCTTTCCCCAATGAAATCATGTCTATGGAAGCACCTAGAACCACATCTGAGGAGTGCAATCAATCAAAGTTGAAAAAACACAGTTGGACACCTGCCTGCAGGTAAGCTCACAAACACATAAAGGTAAAGAGGGGGAGGCGACAGCAAGGCCACATATTGAGGAGGAAGTCAGAAAAGGCTTCACAGAGGAGGGGCAGCTGAGGTAAGCCTGGAAGGGGGCTGCAATTTTAACAGGTGGCAAGAGTAGAGGGAAGGCTAGAGCCACCATAGGTGGTTACCAGGCATTTTAAAAAAGCGGAATGTGTCACGGGGGTATTTTGAAATATAAGTCTTTGTTTTCTTATTCGGGGAGGACAGGGAGGGAGAACCAGACAGAGCAAATACAGGGACTATAAGGGCTATGTTTGAGTAAGACGAGTATATGGCTGTGTCACCTGGGAGCAAATGTGGGGAGAGGAAAGAGACATGGCAGGAACCAGGTGTGTGTGTGTGTGTTTGAGGGGCGTGGAGGGGGGACAAAGTGACACACACACACATCCACAAAGAAAACAGAGGCTGAATTCCAAGCCCCTTGTTGTCAGCAAGTCAGGGCCCAGGCAAGTTCCTTCTATCCTGGCAAGCGTCCTGCCCACCCTACCCGGCCTGTGCTGGTGTCTCCATGGCAGCAGCCACCCCATTTGACCCTGAAAATGGGAGGAACGCGCTGCAGCTGGCTATGAGGATGAAGGAGAAAAGGCTCCCTCCCCCACCAGTGAGGCTGGCAGACCCCCATACAGCCAGAAGAGTGACCGGCCCCCCAAACACCAGGAAGACTGTGGGCTCAGGCAGCTGCCTGGCAAGTGCTACTGGGGAGAACAAGGGAGGCTGTTTCTGCCTCACCGAAAAGGCGGTTAGATGTCACTCCGCCCAGAGGTCCCCCGCACCCACAGCCTCGGGGCAGCCCGTGGGCACACCCCACCAGACAGCTGTTTAGGGGAGAGCTGCTCAAACAGCCCTGGCAGGTAAGCAAACACTTAGGGGGTTAATAGGTAACTACAAGGTTGAAAGAGGAACTGAGCCTGGCACCCCTCTCTCTGGCCTTGTTGGAATTTATGAGGCCACCTTCAGGCTGCCAACTTGTCACCCTCCTGGCTTCTCCAGCCACCCTCTTTCCCTAGCACCTAAGGAAGAAGGACCCAACAGCTCATGTTAAGCCAGTTGTTAAGATCCTTCCAAGCCCCAAGCTCCTTGAAGGATAATGGGAAAGTTCATCAGTCATCAGGTAGGAAAGGTCCAGATGACAGCTCTGGTTTCCACCCCCAGCCCATCCCCTCTCTCTGCCCTGACTCACCTTGGTCACAGAACAGGCCTCCCCAGCCCTCATCACAAGTGCATTGCCAGGGGGTGCTGCAGGTGCCATGGCGACAGCCATTGTGGGGGATGCATTCGTTGCACAGGCGGCCCTGCCAGCCCGGGCGGCAGCTGTAGAACAAAAGACAAGCTGGGGGTGAGGTGAGGGCCTGGCCAGGGGATGGCTCCCCCCTCACAGCTTCCGGCCCCTACTCACATGCACTCTGCAGGCTTGCTGCAGTAGCCATTCTGTTCATGACAGCCAGAAAGACAGATAGCTGAGGAAAGAAAACAGGGCTGGGTGAGGGCGGGATGCCAATGACTCTGAATCCTATTCTCCCTCTCCTGCCCTAGGGGTGCCCCCAGCTCTCCTGGGCTTACTTCCCACTCCTGGCCTCACAAGGGAGCCATGGATGACTTAAAGAGAAATAATGGCACAGGGAAGGAGAATCCAGTGCAATAACAGGGTGTTTGTGGACTTAGCATGATGGGGAGGAACGCTAAGAAGAGAGAGGGCAGAGTCCAAGCCCGTCCTAAGCATCCTCAGCTGTTCCTGAGGCCCAGTTAGTGGACAGCCCAGACGGCTCTCCAAGGGAGGCAGACTGCAGATGACAGGATGCCACTGTTTGTTCCGGGGACCCCCCTCCAGGCAGGTGGGAGCTAGGCTGCTTACGCTGTTCGCAGTACTCCCCCGTCCAGCCGGGCAGGCAAGACAGGCTGCCATCTGGCTGACACACGTAGTGGCCGAAGTGGTCATTGCGTTTCTTGCATAGGCGCGAGCAGCTGTCCCCATAGTAGTTGTCACTGCAGATGACCCGGTAAGAGTAGCGCAGCCTTGTGAGAGGGCTGGTCTGCTCATCCAGTAACCAGTTCTGGCCCACAGCTAGGGAGCCCTGGATGGCGATCTTGCTGATGAGCGCGTCTGGTGGCAAGGCCTCTGAAGGGGCAGAGGGCCGGGTCAAGGAAGGGCAGCCAGTCCCCAAGAGTGCCAGCAACTGCTGGATCAAACCAGTTGTCCAGATGACCCCCACCTGCCAGCAAGCACAGGCCAGAGGAACCCAAGGGTCCCACTGCTTAGCTGCTCTATATGTGCATGTGCAGAGGGCCTGATACCATTCAAAAAGGGGACAATAGAAGGATGTTAAGATATCCCAGTGTTCTGGGGGCAGATAGGCAGGGGAAAGAGGAAAAGAGGTCAAAATGAGGGGATAAAAGGAAAAAAAAAAAGAAAAGTTCTCCAGGGCCTTTGAGGACCCTGGGAGCAAAGGGTCCTCTGGTGCCCATTCAGGGGTTCTGCCCTCAAAGATGGGTAATGCTTTTCTTTTTCCTTTTCAAAGTGAGAATTGTTGTGTGCTGAAATATCCTTTTCCTCTGTGTCAGAACAACATCCCAAAGCCATTATTCCCTTTCCAAAGGAGCGGAATTCGCGAAAGGTGTAAAATACAGGAAGGGGCCCGTCAGCGGCGCTGGCAGCTTCGGCCTTTCTCACCGCCGTGCTCCCCGCGTTCCCACGCCAAAAATAACCCGCAGGAAACGCAATTGTGCTCAGAGTCCAGGCAGCGGGCGGAATCCGAGCGTCCAGCGCGAGGCGCAGCTCCCGGCCTAGCTGAGCGTCCTGCCCCCAACCCCCCACCCTGCACTTCCCCCGCCTATTACAGATTAACTCTTTCGGCGCTGCGCCGTGTCGCCCCCCTGTGGCCGCGAAGCGAGCTACTCACCTGGCCGCAGGTCATCTCCTGGTGCGTGCCAAGCTTCAATAATGAGTGAGAAGGTACCCTGGGAACAGAAAGGAGGGGGCGGGGGAAGACAGAGAGATGGCGAGATGAACAGGGGATGGTGGGGTGCCTTTCGGCAGCCGGTTTAATTAATCTAATTGCAGGATACAGTTACAGCACCCGGGTCAACATAACGGGTCTGTGCTCAGCAGCGCGCGCGAGCAGGGAAGGCGAGAGAACCCCGGGTAGCAGGAGAGTTGAAGGAAGGGGTAATGTACGGGGGAGTCTTTCGGAGGTGAGGAATAGCCACGGGGGTGGCAGGTGATGAAAATCGTATCCCAAGATCTAGGAGAAGATGGGACGTAGAACTGGGAAGAGATAGACTGGTGAGAGCCTACAGAAGGGTGAGGTCCCAGGAAAGAGTCGGAAAGAAGGATCAGAAAAGAGTGCCCCCCTTTTTTTGGAGGGAGTGAGCAAGTCTAGAGAGAGGGTTTGTTCCCAGGGAGCCCCCTTCTCTCGTGCCCTCCCAGTGCGCCCAACGCTGTACTCACCGGCCAGGTGAAATTGAAGGGTAGTTGCAGAGGGTTGCGTCCCCCGCCGCTACTGTCGTCTCCGACGGCGAAGGAGTTGGTGCCCAGCACAGGCGTGGAGACGCTGCGAAGGTGCAGGGCCCGGGAGAGACGACTGCCTGAAAGTGCTTAAGGCAGACGCGGAAGAAGGTTCGGCAGCCAGGTTCGCACGGCCGCCCGCTGGCTAGTACGCCGCGCTCGTTGGCAAACTCCTGCAGCTGCAACTGGAAGACTCCGGAGCCGGCCACGGGCTATTGCACAGGGACCAAGAGAAGGAAGAAGGGGAGCGGTCAGCTCGGTGGACGCCCGGGGATCAGGCCCCGGGCGCGGTGGGAAGGAGTAGTGGGGACGTTACCTGCTGCCAAAGTGCCACCAGCAGCAGTAGCGCCCAGCCCGAGGCGCGACGGGAAGCGACTGCCATCCCCTGGGGCGTCGCTCTCTCTACCCGCGGGCTAGGAAGCTTTCCCGCGCGTCCCACAGCCGGAGGGGTCCCTGAAAAGCCAGGCTCCGCTCGGGGCTTTCCTTCCGTCTCTCCTTCGCGCAAACTGCGCTCCAACTGCCGCGGTAGGTAATCCAGGTGAGGGCGGCTGGGTGGCAGCCGCTCTGAGGACGTGTCCTCGGGTTAATCCTGGTGCTGTAAGCAGGCTAGTGTCCGGGTACGCGGCACTGAGGCGGCTTGAGCTGCGGCTCTTGGCCTCGCGTTCACTGACTGCGCTCAGCGCCGCTTCTGAAACCTGTGCTCTCCCGAGCTTTCCTTATATATATTGGCTCCTCTCTTCACCCGCCTGTCACTCAGACTCGTGGTCACTCTCCCCTCCCCTCCGGCCTCTAGCTGCTACAGTCCCAGCGCCGCCCGGAGGGGCCTCCGCCCCCGCCTTCCCCCCTCCCCGCCAGCCAGTCAGGCACAGGTCCCCGCCCCTCTGGGCCGCTCTCACTCAGCTCCTGGGTCCCCCAGCTCAGAGCGTGCCGAGGTGACCAGTTCTCCGCAATTGCTGGGTTACAGGAGGAGACATTGGCCTTGGGAGGACTAGGGGGAGCACCAGCGGGAATGGGGCGAAAGATGAGCTAGTGGTTTCCAGATGGTAGTGGGGGCGGAGACACTTGGGAGTGTCGTGGGCGGTGTGTCCACGGCCAGCGTTAGTTACCTGCAGCCCTCGAGCAGGTAAAGGGAACTTAAGCTCAGAAAGCGAAACCAGCGCTGAAGGACTCGGATCTCCTTTACCCTCCCGGAGCCTCGGGAGCCCTGACGTCGGTCGGCCCCCAACCTGTGAGCGTCCATCCGCCCCCGCACCCTACCACCACCCTGCGCAGTAGGGAAGCCAGCGGACGCATTAACATCTCTGTGACCAGTGCAGACTAGGCGAGGGGCCAAGCGTCCAGGGCTCGGGGGTTCGGTTCCTCCACCTGATGGGCATCTCTCTTCCCAGTTGCAGGGGGCGTGTCCAGCGCGTGCCTCCTCCCTTCTGCTTCCCGCCTGGGCTGGCGCGTGCCAGTCCCAAGACGCTTGGTCCCCGTGCTGAGGGTAAGGGGGCGTGGCCCCCAACACAGGGGGGCGCGTCCTCAGCTGTATGGTAATAAGGGTCTGGTTCTGCCATCAGCGCCTCTTCTCACCTGGGTTTAGCTTCAGCTCCAGCACCTACCTTCTCCCCCGCCCCCAACAGCCTCAAGCCCCAGCCCCCGCGTCCTGTCGCTCCATTGGGGCAGGGAGGAACTCTCCTGGCTCCAGAGTTGGCTCAAGCCACCAGAGTCCAAGTGAGGGGCCGAGGTCCGGCAGACCCGGGTCCTCTCCTCCTTGGGTGACATGTAGGTTGGAACTGGAAGCGCGCGGACTCATTTGAGTTTCAGGCGGCTTCCCCCCTCTTTCCTTAGCGTCTTCCCTGGGTGGCCCCACTTCTCAGGTCGGCTGCAGTGCAGCTGCTTTCCCGGAACCGGCGTGATCCCCAGAGGCTTTAGACCCCGGAGGGCCGGCTTCTCCCAGTGTCGGGGGGTGCAGGAGAACTCTCCCTCTGCGACGCTGAGGGCGGCGGGGCCCTGTGGCTTCAGCTGTCAGCCCGCCCGCACAGCTATGACTGTCGTCGGGCGATAAGATCGGTGCGGGGGGAGTAGGGACGCGGCGCGGGCCCGGGGGAGTCTGGAGGGGCACGGCGCAGAGCTCAACAGCTGCCTAGATCAAGTATGATCTGATTTTTTTTTTTTTTTTTTTTACTTGAGGGGGTTTTGCCTCATGGCTTAACCTCAGTATCAACTATGTTTGCCCATTGATTTGAAGAAAGTTGCCTTGAGTAATGCTGAAGTTACTTGCTGGCCGCCTACAGTCATCATTCATTTATTTGGTCAGTATTCATTTGTTCCTTCACTCATTCATCCTTTCATTCATTTATTTAACCACAGATGGTTTCTATGTGCATGGCTTTCTTTGTGTCATGTTTCAATCATACATGACACATGTATGTGTCATGAATGTGTCAAGAAGCCCCAGGCACATTAGACAGAGTGGAACCATAGGAAACTGCCAATATTCCACTGTTTTTGACCTGTAAAAGGGCAATTTTAAGACTTTAACCAAAGATAAAGGTGTGGTATAAAAAGACCTTGAAAAACAAGATTGACATTTAAAGATAGATTTTTAAAAATCCGAGAGCTAAAAGTTAAGAGTTGAAAATAGCTTTCAGAGACAGGAAGAATTAGGAAATAAGAGCCGAACCTGCTCAAAGTTCTAAAGTTTCTGCCATGACCAACACAGTAATCACTCGCCACCTGTGGCTATTTAAATTTCAATTTAAGTTACTTAAAGCTAAGTAACATTAAAAATTCAGTTTCTTAATGGTATGAGCCACATTTCAAGTGCTCGGTAGTCACATGCGGCTAGTGGTTCTTACACTGGACAGCAAAGGTAGGTAACATTCCTGTCGTCACCAGAGGCTCTGATAAACAGTGTTGCAAGGCAGGGAGGGTATTGGTCATGGCAGAAAATACAGGTTAAAGCAACTTAAACTTCCTAAAGAGTATCTGTAATGATAGAGAACAGGTTTGGTGACTTGACGGAGGCTCAGGTTATTCACTGAAATTAGAGACGGGCTCGGGGTCCCCCACGCACGGCCACCCCTCCCAGCCACCATCTGGCGCGAGCGGGTTGGCGTGGGGAACCGAGGTGGGGCGGGGGCCGGCAGATGGGCCCAGGCTGCGCTCCAGAGTTAATGTAGGTTATGGACAGGCGGAGTCCCCAGGCCCGAGGGAGGGGGAGCCCGGGGTTGGCCTCCCAGCGATCTTGACAAGTGGGTTCTCCGCCCATACTCTACGGGTCCCTTAGGCCTGCCTAGGGTGCCAAAGAGTGCCCCTCACTTTCCTCTGAGGTTGTATCCAACCCTATCTAGTTCTGTCCTTTTCAACCCAGAAATCCTAATATGAGAGTTCATTAATAAGAAAAACAAACAAACCCAAAAACCTGACTCCTTTTCTGGCTCTGGCTCTAGCGGGACACTCAAGGGAAACATCCAGTCCCACCGGAGACATCTTGCTCAGTATTGGAAGAACTGGAACACTCTCCATCCCTCTACACATCCGGACTAATGTGCCTATAAGCACTTTGCAAACAGTCAAGGACCAAACACAAACATCATCATTATCCTCAGAGTCAAGAATTCTTGCAAGGGATCCAAGAAATAGAAATCTTCTGACCTGTAGAGGAAAGGGTTAAATTATCTTCCCCATCAAAAGGCATTCAGGAAGCACCTATTTGCTAAGGGGTGCTGTTCCAGAAGTTCATTTACTCCCCTGGGACTCTAGGATATGGTCTTTGGCCCTAAACACCCACTCCAGTCTGCTGGGGTCCAGCTTTGCTCACATTTGCTAAGCAGGAGAGGGTCGCTTTGTGGGCAAGAAATAGAAATGTGAAGACTTCACAACTGGAGCTCCTCCAACTTTCCTCCCACCTGTGACTTGTGGCCCAAAACGTGTCCTGGGAGCTCCCAGGAGCAAGAGGCTGTGAGGGTGTCAGAGGACGAAAATCACAGCAGGGTGGGACCCACGAGGACGTGTGTGGACCCTGTTCCTATGGAGATGCTCGGCCACGCTCTGGAGAGGGGGCATGGAAGCAAGGCCCCAGGACCTGGGCTTCCTCGGACTGACTGTGGGCCTTCGAGGGTCCACAGCTCCTCATCCCCACCAGCATCGACAACGCTGCTCAACGTCTGGAGCCCAAGGAGGGTCGAGGCCTGGCTTCAGGCAGGGCCCCCAGACTCCACCCCAGGAGCTTTTGGCTTCTGCTGTCCTCTCCGTTTGCCCGCTATACAGTGACCCCAACAGGCAAGACCCGCAGCTGGGGCCCGGAGGCGGCAAAGTTGTCTTGAAGCCTTGCCCCCAAGCTGACCCCCAGTGATTAGGGTGCGACTGGGACCGAGTAGAGCCTCAGACCCCCTCCCCTACTCGGTAGCCTTCGCGCTACCCACCCGGGGGGAGGGGGCGGCGCGTCGTCCCGGCTTTCAGAGCCGGATTGCACACCCACCCCCGGGACAGCCTTCTCTGCGGGAAGACCTGCGCCCAGGTAGGAGCGCGATAGGAGCGGGGGACAGCGCCTGCCGAGGGGGTCCAAGGGTGGGGGAGCTAGTCTGGCTTGGGCGGAGCGCTTAAGCCTTGAGGGGCGCCGCTGCGGTCGCTGCGGAGAAGGGGCCACGTGCAGGGAGCGGCGGCCGGGGAGCTGCACAGAAGGCGGGGAGATTTGCAAACTGTTGCTGCCACATGGCTGCTCCATTCGATCCATTCACATTGAAATGAGGCCGGCGCGTG